>JAUMHR010000295.1:4864308-4885456 GCA_032361145.1 Enteromius fasciolatus
CGTATTAAATAAATGCAACTTGAGACTTCTTTCAAAAAACACTTAAATAATTCACATTTTTTCCAACTTTTGACGGGTAATGTATATTCTTCCATTCCATCCGAATGAAAGCGTGCTGTCAGAATAGTGGTTTGTGTAATCAGACTATCCTGTCTGTTAAGGTCAAAGAAGCCCCAGTGAGCATAATAACAGATGCCAGACACAAAGGCATTGTTCTCCAACAAGGATAACAGCAGATATTAACCAAACACTAGAGTTCCTATCAGGATAGAGCGCCTTGGATAACACAGGGTGGGCATCCATTTAGCCTACTTATCTAAAGTCTCTAATTACTTGGGTTTATTTGATAAACAGAAGAAGAGGAATGCATAAATGGTTCGACTACATCCAATGGGGATTAATCTGAACTCCTTGAAGAGAGAGAGACGGAGACAGAGAAAGAGAGAGAGGGAGAGAGAATACATCTTTTGTGGAATCCTTCATTTTGCTCTTTAATCATGCTTTAATTAGGAACAGTAGGGCACCCAGTTACACTTGGCATTTTAAGAGATTGGCTGCTCGAAGAAAAGACTGTGTTAGTCTGGTCTCCGGAGAAACGTGTTGGAAAAACACACTGACAATGGCATCTCACTCTGTTTGGAGGGTTTGGAACTTAGGGAATATTGGAAGAGCATGCTGTAGTGTTTGTGTGTTTTTTAAAATTGTTGCAGTTTACCAAAAGAAACAAATGGTGCCATGATGCACACTGATATTAAAGGAATAAATAAGTCATCCTAAAAAAAGAAATTAGTGCCATTACTTTCTCACCTTCATTTTATTTAAAACCTTTCCTTTGTGAAACACAAGGAGAAATTTTACTGTCATTAATTACTCACCCTCGTGTCGTTCCAAACCCGTAAGACCTTCGGAAATACAAATTAAGTTAGTTTTCAATCCCTGCATACACAGCAATTGAACTGACACATTCAAGGTTCATAAAGGTTGTAAGGACATTGTTAAAATACCCCAGTGAAAAATAAATATAGCCTATTTAAATATTTATTCATGCTCAGTATAGTACAAATACATTTTTATATTTATGTACTTAAAATGCAATGCAATTGTACTTTCAGTATACTGAACTGGTAATTTAATACACTTTAATAGTGTAGAAGTAGTGCTGAAGTCCAATTAAATACATACTTAGTATATTTGATTGTGCTAAAGTGGAAATATTGCAAGTACACTTTAGGTGCACTTTAAAGTGCTTTCCATTTTTAAAGTCAATATTATACAATCCTCATTAAAAGTGACATTAACACGCATTTTAATACAAAATATGTATTGTAAACAAGTAATACTCCAAATAAAGTTTAATTTAAATGTTTATGTAACCCCTGTTTAATGATTGCTGCTGTGATTATTATATACAACATTGTTTAAATTCAATATAATGACCATTCATATGAACGGAAATCTATATAGATTGGGGGAAAAATATCTATATAAGTGTTTTCGATTTGAACTAAGAAATTAAAAGTATCCAATCGGAGCGTTCGGTTGTTAGCCCCGCCCACTTGCTTGCAGGCTATCGTTGTACAAGCTAAATTGATACAGAGAAACCTGATCAGATGAAAAATATCTTTATTTCTTTCAAGCTTCGAATTAACTGAGCAAAACAGTTCGTAAGCACAAAACATTGGATGATTCAGGGTGTTGTGGTACTCCTACACCACTTACGTGTGGAGTTGGTGAGTTGTAAAACTGATACGATCAATGTTAAAAACGAATGACGAATGGTCATATAAAATAGTTTTATTTGGTTTACGCTTATAAGACTGAATCGTGTTCAACTGTGATGTTATATAGAGTGATTGTTCATTTGCAGCGTGATTGTGTCATTCAGTGCGTCACTGCGGTTCGCTGATTTCGTGCACCTGTGAAAACAGACGAGAATGGACAAAGTAAATCGTTAAGTTGCATAAACAATATGCATGTATGTATTATTTTATTCATGTGTTACGTATTTCGTTGAAAATCACTCTTGATGCACAAAATTAAACGTGTACTGGTCTGTGAACGTACAGGCCTTTTTTTTTTTGTTGTGAAGATCAACTTCATTGGAGATCCCTGGAATTGATGGAGAGCCTCCCACCTTGACTGAAAGGATCAAGAACCTGGAACAAAAGGACAGTTTTCACTATAGGTTTCTTCAACCAAGTAAGAGAGTGTTGTTTCCAGTGACTGAAACTATTTTTTCTCTTTGGGAACTGAGAATTTGAAGAGCATCCTTTCCACTGCTCAAACAGATTATACTCAGTTGACAGTTGATTTGTATACTCCAGTTATCTGTTTATCATCACTGTGGTCATTTAGTTTGATTGATTGTGAGAGTGATTTATTGTGTAATGTATAGTTAATTAGTGGGTGCACCCAAGGGTATAGTTATTGTTTTCCCTGTTTTGTTGTTGTATGTTTAAAAAAAAAAAAAAAAAAAAAAAAAGAGTAATTACGGAAGGAAAAAACAGAAACAAAATCCCAACCAATTCACAGTAAAATTTAAAGTTGTGATTAACTCACCTATTGCATCTGATATTTACTCAGCATCCACTGCTACCTCCACCTCCCGTAAAGTGCTTAGTTCTTCTGAGGTAGACTGCCTGGTCCATCATAGAGAGAACTGCCCCGTTATTGAGATGTTACATTTATATCAGTAGGTCACGAGTGATCTGTCTGTAAATATGTTAATAGAATTTAACTGTATTTAGTATGAAATAAATATATTTTATTTATAACTAAATAAATATATTTTATAACTCCAATATATATAATAGAACACAAATGGAACATTTTTGTAACATGTTAAAATCTTTGAGCCTTTGAGCAAATGATAACAGAACGTTTATTTTTGGGAGAACTACCTCTTTAATTCATCCTGAAAGTTACAGGTCACTTGTTGAGGTTGCTTAGATGGTCCAAACCTGTATGAAATTCTTTCAGCTGATGAACTAAAAAGAAGTTATTTGAAGAATACTGATAATAGTCTGTTGTAGTGATTGACTTTGATAGTATGGAAAAATATAGGCTACTATAGAAGTCAATGGCTACCATCAACTGTTTGGTTACCAACATTCTTCAAAATAACTTCTCATACCTAACATGCAGGATAAGAACAAGTGGGATGATGAATAAATGACAATTTTCAATGATGACAAACTATCCCTTTAAAGAAATGTATTTTCAAATAAAAGAATCGACATCCTCTTAAAGAGGCACACTTGTACTTCTGTTTTAAAGTCATTATGCGGCCCTGTTCCCTTCCTCCCCCCTTCTACCGCTTCTTTCCTCACCAGCTAAAATAAAGAGATGGCTTCACAGGCAATCTCAGCCTTGTTTGTGTAAGGTAATTACTACTCGTCCTCCCATCCCACCAGTTCTGATGATGCATGAAAAATAACCGTTCCCCTACTTCAATCACAGCCGAGGAAAGAGACGAGAGAAAAGGGGAGCTGAGAAAAGTGGAGGAGGGGGGTTTGGACCAGGAGACGGAGAGAAAGGGGGGAGTCTGGGAGCGACGCACACTGCTCCCTCCTCGTTTCTGATTAATTAGTTGGAGTTGGTAATCAGTTTAATAAGGCTGGAGTTGCTGGTGAGAGGTCCCCTTTGGCTGGGACTCGCTAAGCTGAACGGGGAGACCAGGGCCCTGCCATTCTTCCGTCAAGTAAACACACAGCCCCTATTTACATAAACAGTTGTTTCTTTTCGCTTTCTTACTTTAAATGTGGGTGCGTGCGTGTGCGAGCGTTTGCATGCGTGACCCTGCTTTATTGGGACGACCTGCAAGCCTCATACTACTGCCCGAGTCACTTGCAACGAGGGGGCAAGGCAAATTCATGAATTTTTCAGGGGATTTATGCACTAATTAAATCTGGGCTTTCCAAAAGAATGGCGGAGCAGAGCGCCGGTACTGGTTCCTGCATACACAACAGAGGCCTAATGCTGTTAAGCCTCATGACGTCAGATATTTAGCATTCAGGCTTCTAGTTTGTTTGTGAACAAGCTTAGTTTAGAGAACCGAGAACTTCATTTAGTCCACTTTTTCCTCTCAGACAAAAAGGATTAATGCAGGCATGCATTATATCAGTTATAGCAAAGCTAATGAAATAGGCCCGTTTCTGTGCTTGCGCATCTGTCATTGGACTTTTAATAAGTCCTAAGCTGGAAATACTTAGTTGGTTTAAGGACATCAAGCCAAAACTTTGAACGAGCGCCTGTTGATTTTAGCTACGCAGGCTGTAAATGTTTTTAAATGGTCAGATTTTTGGGGAAAGAAATTGGCTGCACCTGTAAAAATCCTATTACAATATATTTATCTGAACGGACCTGCCCTCAAAAGTTCAGGGTTGGCAAGGATTTTTAATAACACTTATTGAACACTGATTATTAGCTATTTGTTGTTGCCACTGAAAAGCTTTAATATATAAATTGACTATATTAAAATACAAAAAGTTTTACAAATATATTCATTTGAAGCAACTGCATATTACTGCATGCATCAGTTATCAAAGCACTACCCATGCAGTAAGACTGGAACACTGGGAAAGTCCCCATTCTATTGAACGGAGACGTACGGAAGTCCAGCCTTCCTGTAGGAGGCCTCAGGACGTATACTCATATGGACAGTATTTCAGTGCATATGAAAAATTGGAGGTGACTGAACCCTCTAGTAGTAGAAGGTCTGCCGAGGGAAACACTGGCTCTAGGTCTTAACCGTAGAATACATACTAAATCCCTGTGTTCGCACAACTGAACCTAGGACTGAGCTAGGTTCAAGCCGGTCTGGGACACTGGCACATTCAAGAGTCATGTCTTGTCTGTCTCACGCATGTCGGCCGACACAGCCACAGATTGTGCTCCTGGACCATCATGGTGGACATCATACGACCCAGAGACCTTTGCCTTCGCCGCTTGGAGCAAGAGGTCTGTGGTGGTACAGAGTTCACAGAAGACTTCCGGGTCATGAACACCCTTGTGCAGATCCAGTGTCTGGCCTGATGGACTTGCAACAACGTCACGTGTACTTCAAATGCTTCTTTTTTTCAATTCAGAAAAAAGGTTTGGAGCATTTTTGTTAGCGTTCGCCCCAGCTGTCTTTGACCAGGATGAGTCCTAGATCTGGTCCACAGCTCTGCGATGGTCATGACTCATCCACGAAAACCACCTCAGCGTGCTTCAAGCCAGGCATGAGAGGCAGTGATCATGACCATCACCCGGCGCCAGGTAACGACCACATCCAGAAATGCATTGGTGGAAGGGCATCTTTAAAAAGACGTTCTCCTGTGAGCTACTCATTTAGAAAAGCTCTTTTAGTGTGCTGAGGCGCACAGGGAAGATAGCCGCTTGCACACAACAGCCCCTGTTGTGTGCAAGCGGCTATCTCCCATGATGTAGCAACCCACTTGACACAGGAACAACCACTGCTGACGACGCCGTCGCACCAGCCACTATTCCTCGAAGCAGGAGAGGGAGCTGAACGTTGTGCACGCTCTGCTCTGAAATGAAAGCTGAATATGTGCTGGCTGCTCATTTATACTCGCGCTGTGATCAGCTGCAGCTGGATGCAATCAGTGCATGCTAATGTTCAATGCGTTTACATGGACCCTCTTAATGCGATTTATAATAAGATTTTGGCAGTATTGTGATTAAACTTTTTAACTCATGTAAACGCGATGTAGTACTTCGATTTAAATAATGCGATTATGCTCATAATTGCAGCAAGCATAATCGTATTAACATTGGTGGCCTACGCCGATTTTAATAGAAATATACAGACATGTAAACACCTATAATAATAAATGTGCTAGCTTAGCATATCCAAATGTGTTCGAAGACTGGAAGTTTGCTCTAGGACACGGAGGCACCAGCGCAAGCACTTTTATTTTTTCAGTAGAAACAAAATAGCATTCGTTGTCATTTTTTCTGATAAAGATAAAATGCATCACTCTGAACTGTGAAGGGTCTACTTTTATTTGTGTGAACTGACAAAATCAACAAAACATGATTTTCTCCCTTCGCTTTTAGACCAGGAGCAAAAATCAACCAAAAAGACATGATAAATGTAACAAAATTTATTTAACAAAAATAAATAAATCGAAAACAAAAACTCCTTAATTATAGCCTAATCATAATCCATTAAGATGACTTCTAAGTTACATATGGCGAGATTGTCATATTCGTCTTTGCGACACAAACTCATAGAAAACACTTGTTTATTACTAATTATTTTAAATATCTCCTTACTATTTCCCCCAACACATTTATAGTAATTAATTTTACATGAATGACGTGACACTCACCTGCAATAATACGCATCGCATTTCTAGGGGAACTCAGAAATACAACTACGAAATACAGAAATATGCTGCCGTCACTCTTATCCAGAAGCAGCGAGTAGAACGCGGCAGCAGCAAAAATGACTGAAACAGCATGGAATATAAACATAAAAGTGTTTTTCATTAGATGTAAAATAAATTTAAAAAGTGGATAGTAGTTAGGTAACACACATACACTCTTTCTGAATCCATAATTTGTCCTATGCAGTGGGGTTTGTGAATATGGCAGTAGAAAATTAACCACAATTCTCAGCGAATGCACTCGAAGTGGATTGGTCTCTCGAAGCAAGATCCCAATTCATCTGTCATATCCGATGTGACTCAGGACTAAAACTAGGACTAAAATAAATGTACTGAAATTAATGAAGATAAATGGGAAAAACTTTTGTCAAAAGACTATTACAATTTAATACTAAAAAATATAATACAATTATAAAAATTAGGAGGGTGAGGGTGATTAAAAGACCGAATTTCCATTTTCAGCTGAACTATCATTTTAGAAATACGTAACAATCAGCCTGAATATTCGCAGATACACATACATCTGCAAGACTTTTAATTTAACATAACGACTGCGGCACGTGAATTAAGCCATCCGAGTTACACAAATGATTGCAAATATTCAAAACAACTAAATTACGACCCACTCCCTCAGGACCAGCTCTTTCACACCATGAAATATGTGATTTGTGTTATTCAGTTTCTACCTCAGAGAGAAAACAGAAAGTTCAGCATAGTTCCTACCCAAACTTGTGGTGCAGAGCCTTTGATAAGGGACTACCTCATAAACTCTGCAGTTAATGATAGTGTGCAGTTACAACACATATCCAGTCAAGTAGCTGATAGTGCAAAGAAATAATTTAAGCTGTGTTAAGTGGCCTATTGTCATTCAAATGATAAATTATGCTTGGCAGAGGTTTTAGAATGGCTTTTACAAAGCATTGCTATTGTTTGTGCTGGGACAAGGTTTTAGGCAGCCAGAAGTGAGGGAATTACTTTAGAGAGTTGTGCAAAGTTCCTAAGGGTTCAGAGACAAATTGGTTCAGCACTCATCAGGTCTACGCTGAAAGTAAGCTCAGCCCTCGACATGAAAACACTGACGCTGCCATAACTCGAAGGAGCGCGGCTACACAACACCGCCACAGCTACTCCAGCAAATTTAATGACCCAGTTGATTATAATACATGCACGTTAAATTGTTTCGCTTTCTGCCAAGTGTAATTTTCAGACATTCGTTAGAACTTGCTGATACACCGGCCTGTCCGAATTTGTTTTGCCAAGTATTTTTTCTTTTCTTTGTTTCTCCCGACTTGCTTTAAACCTGTTTGATGGCATGTTTTTCATCATCAAAGGCTATTTCAGTATATGCGGCCTTGGCAAAACATGTTTCAAGTTGCTAGGACAACGTTGCCAGTTAATGGGTTATTTCTAATCAAGCTAACGTCTGTAATTATTAGCTCAGGAAAGGAATACCTTTTGTCTTCAAGCAGACACTGAATCTCCAATGAAAAAGGCTAAAGGTTTCACTGGGCTTCCGCAGCAGCCTTCACTTCACTGTACCCGGCTACAAAGACAAATCAAGCTAATGGTAATTACGTCACTTAAGATGATTTGGGCAGATCCCCTGAAGGCTTTTGCGAGCACTTAGTGTCCATTTGTAAGACAGGGGCATTTCTCTAGTTCGGTCAGTTGGTGTCAGAGCCCTGAGGGTGAAGGCGAATCATTCACTGCAGGTGTGTTTACACTGCTGTGGCTTGACCACTGAGCGACTCTGTGCCCGTTCTCACAGGTCACAATAAGGTTTTGGGGTTCAAAAACGTTGAAGTTAAACTTTTCGAACTTAAAACGAAACCTTTGTCTTCTTTCTTTAAATTAAGCGTCAGCTAGTGTTTCAAAGATATGGAAATACAGCAATTTCGCTCTAGTTTCACAGATTATATTGCATTTATGTGCATCGACTAATTTCACTAAAAAGAGCGGTGTAATATTCATGAAGATTAATTAATAATTAATTCTGATAACACTCAATATGTCATTATTTTTTAATGACGAAAGAGCATTATGTCTGCGCATTCAGCATATTTGTTCTAGGGAACATTTATTTCATTTATAGATACCATAATTTTAATTGGTAGTTAATTTCCAGTTTGTTTCAAGAGTTATTTTTAGATAATAATAAGTACAATTAAAGTGCTTTCAAAGTAAAATACAATTTTTCGGTTTCATATGTTGGCATATCAATATTCAGCCAAAGCACAACTTAGTTTTAATTATACAGAAATTGCATTTGTACTTTTTTTTTTTTTTTTTTTTTAATCGGACCAATGTAAATTGTCTACTTTATTACCAGAGCATATACTTTCAAATATAATATAACGCTGTTGGAATTTATCAATATTTAACAAATGTTCATATTCGGAATGCACTGACATTTCAGTTTATTTATATTAAACAAATGACAAATAGAGCAAGTTTTAATAAAGTAAATATATGTAGATCCCATTAAAATAATTAATTCATCTAATTCTGTGACACTGTACTCTGTTTCATCATCTAAAATGTTGATATAATTTCAGTTTATATCCATCAAATGCTTTTGAAATACAGTACTGACACTACAGTAACATAAACAGTCCAACTCATTTTCTTGAGCATGAAGGTTCATTTGACTCCGTAATGAGCCTATTTTTTCTTCTCCTGACTGATTAAGAATCTTTTGTCTTGACACATATAATTATTTAATGAACGCAGCGACAGAATAAATGACACGTCTTTTGTGTTATTATTCTGAGCATCTTGACAAACAAGGCCCGCTGAGTGACCTCCTGGCCTCTCTCAAGAGCGATGATTACACTAATTAAAACTGCAAAACATCTGCGAGGGCCGCGTATACGACAGAATTAAGCAGGTCCTTAAATCAGAGGAGGAAAATATCAACATCCTCACAGACAGCTTCTCTTTTCCTGTCTTCCAGTGAAACGCTAGCAGTGGTCTCACACGAACACGACAAAGCGTTTAATTGGTTCGAAGCGAAGTTTTTATTCTTCTCGAAAAAGAATTGGTGTTAATCACACTGTACATGCTAAACCGCTTATCTAGAGAATCTCGGCTGCAATTTTGTCCTCAGGGTTCCACTTGTAGTATTGGTGTTTACATGTTCTTCTAGGAAGGTTTCTAGTGCAGAGGGATTACCATGTCCGAATGTCTCCTTCACGGCAAAAACCTGGATTTCAACGCACTGTAGCCTCGTTTAAGCATCTAACAGGATTGGTGTCACCTAGCTTCTTTTTTTTTTTATGTCATTCTTTTCTTAACAATAACCGCCCCCCCCCTTAAGTGCTTCAACATGTGCATCAAGAGTTTTCCTCAGCACTTCACAACAAATCAACACGGGTCAAGGTGCAAGCCTGGCCTGGAGTAAAGAAACGCTGCCCGAGCTGCAAAGCTACACGAAGACGTTGAAAAGCGGATTGTCCTGCTTTAAATGCTACAAACACACAGCTCAAGGCTTTGTGCCATGTTCAAAGAGATTAATAGACTGAGATGCTTTTGATAGGGAACCGAGCCGTCAAGCAACCCCTCTAAGCGGAAGGACGGTCATGTTCTTTGAAAGCCGGTCTCTTGAACATTGCCTCATGGTGAAATGGTTTATGTATGCTGCTGGAGACTAGCTTCTCAGCAGATGCATGTTCCTTCCGGACTCCTGGAGGACATGGGATTACTGTAAATGATGTACAGGTTATTTTCAAAAGGCTGAGGAGATTGGTGCAGGTTCTGCTCGCACAAATCATTGCTCGGTTTTTACTGGAACAAATAATTTCAAGTCCCATGTTTCAATTATTTCGGCGTTGGTTTTAAATGAGCAATAGGATAGGAGGTACTGTACCGTGAGAATACTCAACGATTGCAGGACAACAACAACAAAAAAGAGATTAAAATGAAAAAAAAATAAGGAAAAAGTTAGTTGCACAGAATTAGGAAAAAAGTAACGTTAAAAACAAGGTTACTTTTTTTTCAGATATTTGTAAAAGAGTTCAGTCTGTATTAACTCTCATACAATGCAAATCTTGAAAATAAACTCAAAAATGTAGTTCTGATATACAAACATGACTCTTTTGAAATGGTGGTTTTTGATTTAATCAAAAACATACAGCATAAGGAATGCAGTACAAGTATTAAAACAAATGATTTCAATTGGACTTATTTTAGCATTTTTTTTAAATGAGTACCTAAATAAGTTACACTTACAAGTATGGCAAATTTATTACTCAACTCATCACGGCAGTTATTGAATCAACATGTTAATCATGTCAGTGAATGAAAATATACATATAGTACTTACATACCTATATACTAACATTCAAGACTGTGGCCCGGAGGAAAAGATTTTTTGGTGTTTCTTAAAGGTATCCAAGGCTGCATGTATTTTATTAAAAGTAAAGGAAAAGTAATTTCTTGAAAGTAATATTGAAGAATGTATTTAAAATCTTGAAATAACTTTTAGAATGTAGTGTATACAGTAGATACTCGCCTGCTGGGACAAAAATTTCACATTCTGTAGGAAGCTGCATAGGGTCTATAAATTATATAGTATAATTTATATTTGTAAAACTTTAAACATCACTTAACACTTCAAGGCAAAAACTGTCTGACAGAGTGTTTTATAACTAATAATTATAAATGTCTCTGGCAAACCTTACAACGCTGTTGGAAACCTTCTTCAGACTGTTGCGCAATGCAACAATTAAAATATTTCGCACAAGCCTTTGCGTTGTAAATGTGTGTGAATTTCAGTTCGGTGATGTAAGGCCTGGAAGGGTGAAAAGATGTCATCTTTCATCAGATAAGACCTTCATTGTAAAGACTTCTGTGAGATGAGTGTAATTAGCACCTCACAGGTGATGACATGTGCCCTCCTTAAAGACAAAAGACCAGAATGACTAATGGTAGACTGATGAGGTGCGGTTCAGCCTTGGACATGTCCTAAACACATTCAGAGATGCTTGTGAATTGTGGAAGCATGAGTTATTGAAATATGCATAAATCAAAGGAACATTTCATAAAAAAATACTATAAAGCTTATGAAATATTAATATATTGAAGACTAACACTACATATAATAATATCCATACACTACACTTTAATACAGTAAAATTGTAATATTATGAAACGTTACTACAATATGTAATAGCCCTTTACTGTTATAATATATAGTAGTTTTTGACATTTGAAGTGCATCAAAACCTTTTAAAGTTGTACTGAAACCTTAAAAAGCATTCTTGGGACAACTTTGAACTTTTTTGATCCCCAAAAATGTTGACTACTGTATTTTGAAATATAAATATGTCTGTAAATGCAACCCTTAATATTCAGGAGCCATTACTTTAAGTCGATTTTAAATAATTAACAATTTTTGATTAATTTAGCACATCCTGGCTGACTCTTGAAGCATATTTCCCTTAATCAAATCAATATGTAAAATAAATATACTATATGTAATACAGTAGGCAAACAATTCAGTGGATACTGTACTTTTATTTCCCCTTAACCAAGTAAGGCACTTAAGGTTTGTCAGAAACAAAATGAGTTTAGTGTCTGAGATTTGTCGTATTGTTCTGAATCATACCTCCCCACATCCAGTGTACAGAGTTTTATTGTCTTTTAGACCCTTGCATCCGGTGCAGACACAGTATAAGACCTCGTATACTAGTGATCTAACAACCACAGTTTGACTGATATATTAAAGAAGGCATTTACAACAGAGCGGTGATTTACTTTTAGTGAGATGTTTCCGTGGTAACTGGCAGGGCTGAAACCACACCCCTTGCCTTAAGGCAGCACTGACAAGTTTGTACTACAGTTGTCAGTTGGCTGTTGTCAGAGTGAGTATGTCAAAGCCCTAAAATTACAGATGTCTCCGCCTCAGGCCAACAGGGCATAAATCAAGGGAGCGAGTTTCCACATTCTAATGACCTCACGAGACCGAACCGTGGAGGTGGGACGGATGTCTAAAAAAGGGAAGGTGCTTGGCATAAAGAATAATCCTGCTAAAACTTAAAAATAATAAACCTAAAAATGTCATTATTTACTTACAGCATGTGTTTTATTTCATGTTATTTTTAACACAATGCAATATTTTGGCTAATTAACAACTTTAGCCTATCCTCAAAGAAAATCATCACGTATTCTCAGAAGTCTTGGAAAATATGATTATGTATTACTTCTATTATGGTGTTTTGTTGTGTATTTGATAGGCCCTGGTGCCAATTCACTTTCATTATATGAAAATGAGCAGCATGAACATTTTTTAAAGCTTCTTCTTTTGAGTTCCTCGGAGGAGACAGGTTTGAAACAAGAAAATGGCAGGTTTAGGATTTTTTGGTAAGTAATTCAGAATAACAGAATAATATCTATACAGTCTATATAGACATAAATACATGTCATATTTGGAAAGTGCAGTAAACTTATTTAACAGACAGGCTTATAAAAATGTGCACTGGCCACAGGAATCCTCTCAAAGATGCATCATGGGTTGAGTCCGGTGTCATACACACAGTTCTCAGTCTCGTTCTCTTTCTCCCTCACACACAGTCATCTTACACTCGAACCCGACTAAACTCCTCGTTTATGACTGCTCAAACCTCCTTACAGCCGACAAATTTCATTTTGCCCAGGCAAATCCTATTGCATATTATCCTGTACATTGCATTAGGCCCCTAATCTCTCCTTTCTCTTCCCTCGCTCCATACCTCCGTGGAAGAAAAAAAGCAGCTCCTGATTAACCCACTTATGGCAGTAAATAAATGGCGTGTGTGGCTGTACGCGCCAGATTTAATTAGGAGAAAAGAAACGGAAATACATACAATAACGACCAATCTAACAATAATGGTGTGCTTATGGAATTTATTTAGCTACATAAAAAAAAATGACCCACAAATCTGAATGAATAAACAAAAAACTGATTCAGAAAGAAATAAAATGTTAAATGACAAAAAAAGAGATCTGAATGCAATAATACTGCATTATAAAAAGATTACCTCAATAAACAATTATCAACATGCCAAATCTTTACTCATCTTTATAGAAATGTTTCAACTGCAGCGAATGTCACATGAATCCCATATTGCTTTTGGTTTCCCATCTTTTCTTTGCTTCAAACCTTAAATAAAAACAAAATAAAATGCAGTGAATGTGACAAATCAGAGTCAAAATTATCAGAATTTTTGTAGAAAAAAAATATATACACATATTTTATATATATATATATATATTATAAAAGCAATATCAAAAACAAATCAAATCAGAAATACAGATACGTTTGGATAAATGGTTGCATATAATTGCAGTCAAGCACAAACTGAATCTGAAAAGTATAATCATAGCTATAAGCTCACAATGGGCATTCAGAGACCCTCTAAAGGGACTGACTGACCAAAAAGATAAGCAGCATCCGCATACTCATTAGAAAGCTCTAGTGAATACACATGAGTTAACACACAGCAGCATGTCCAGGAAAGAGGGGACATCTAAAGTGTGAAATGCAGAGTGACTTAATGAAACTGCAGGGTACAGCACCAGGGACGAACAGAAGAAGGAGAAGAAAAAAAGCAGACAACAAACCCCCAAGCGATTTGCTTCCTCCTTTTTCGGGCTGCCTGGGAAGCCTCCGCTTCCTGTTTGGTGCGGGCGAAGTCACGGCAATCGGCGGCTTGTGCGATTTTCACGGCCAGCTATTGAGAAGGAGACAGAGACAAGCTCCATTAGCTGGGGAAAATCAGTCTGCCTGGCAAACCTCACCAATGCTGCCAGTGCGTCAAGGTGGTGTTTGAAGAAGACGTATCTTCATCACTGCGAGGATGGCGGCACGGACACACACATGCTCGAGTTCCTAAATCGAAAAAAGAATTTGTGGTTCATAGATAGAAGTAGGACACCCAACCCTCTGTTCCAGCGCTCAGCATGGATGTGCATAATTAATGTTATTATCTCATGTAGTTAATCTGTTCATCTAAAGAGGACCTTTAATTCAGAAAATTGCAGTGCACGCACTTAGGACGGCAAAATGAATGGAGGAGGGCGAAAGGCGCATGTCGGCGGTATCAGTGAGGGGAAATGTGTGTGGTGTGGCTAGATTAATTCCAATAGCCAGAGTGACACAGAGGGCTCAGGAAACAAAAGGAGAGTCCGGGCCTCTTCATCACTCCTGGGACGGGTTTATTATTGGACCGCAAGAAACTTTGATAAACACTTGGACAAATCGCAAACGCTTTTTCTTTTTTTTTTTTTTCTTTTTTTTTACCCACTGCCTTTCTCTCGCCGCCTTTTTTTCGGGAGGGGATATGAGGGTAATTCTTTAGAACAGTGAAAGAACACAATCAGAGGGAACACACAAAAAAACTCAGTTGGTAATGAGGAAATGTGCCACCATTTGTAAGCTCGAAAAAACCTGGAGAGAGCAAGAGAGTGGAAAAAAATGTTTCAATTATAATTAAGTGGGATAAACTTTATTAGAAAGACTGAAACTAAAATATCTCCTAATGCATGCTGGGATTAGGCAGGTCAGAGCGAGCAGGAAGGAGAAATTAAACTCTAAAGGCTTTTTATCGCCATATTTCAGGAACCAAGGGTGTAAAATGTTCTAATTTGGGATACATTAAAAGCCATAAAGGTCTTTCAAAAAGATTAATGGTACTTTGCTTGGATTTAAGATAAGGCCTTTAGCAGGCTGAGAGAGCGGGGTTCCGGCTGGGCCCTCGAGGCATTCATCTATACAGGCACTTGGAAGATTTGTAAAGGCGTCTGCATAACCTGAAGCTAACACACTATGACAGTTTTTTTAAATCCTTGCCATTTTTTTTCCAGGTTTTAAGAGCCATAAATCATGTTTTCTAGCAAGACAGCGAAGAGAGGGAAGTTATAATGGGTGATCATGCGCATGTTTAACGCAGATCTGCTCGCAGATAATTCACACCAGGGTGTTTTTGGAGAGGCACGCTTAAGCGGGAAAAGGTGCTATAAAGCAGTCTCGAGTAGAAAAGCGTAGATCGCAAATAAGTTTTGTTAAAAAATATATATATATATATATTCACGTAACTGACAAAAAGCAGCATTTTGAGACAACAAAACAAGATTTTTTTGGTGTCAGGAGGTTTAACTCTTCAGATTTATCTGCATTTTTGAAACCCACAAGCAAAATAAAGTCCCCCATCCTTCGCTCTTCCAGCCGGGACTCCCTGATTTTCGCACACATTACTATATTCAAAGCATTAAAGGTCTTAATTTTTTTTTTTTTTTAATCAGTCCAGTCTACTATCCACGATTGTCTTTACTGGGGCTCAACATTAATGTCAAGCAAGTTACCTAGGAGACAGAGCAGATCAAAGAGACAAAAAAGAAAAAAAAGCTCTCAAATGTCTGATTAATCAAGCCTTGCAAACAGCTTATTTCTTTTAGCCTGCATGCAAGTATGAAAATGAGATTCGGAGCGCAGTACATTGTGCAGATTTGTTCATTCTTATCAGAACAAAGCCGGCGGCAGCTTATTTCATGGATCACTGGCACTGTCATCAGTGTAGCGCAGAGCAGGTGACAGCACATCTTTCTGTGGCAAGAACAAAATTAGCAAAAAGTCGGCACAAATTAGCCTCTCATAATTTCCGTAATATGACATTATTTTTCATTTACTTTTTTGATCCACTTTTCATGATTTTCCCTCCTTTTTCATCTTTATTCCCCCTCCTTTTCCCTCTCTTGTGACTTAGTGCCAAATCCTTTCACATCAAATGTGGGCACAGAGGAAAAATGCAGGGCAGGAAAAAAAGGAATGAAAATCACAATCCAAAAAAAAAAAAAGTGGGCTGAGGGGGGGTAACATACACAACAAAAAGCGCTTGTGCTCTTTGTTCTAGGTAGTCACACTAAACCTTCCCATATTTCTGTAAGAATAACATTCAGTGCATTTCCATTGTCCTTTACCTCTCTTCTCTCCTCTTTAAAGGTATTGTGTGCCATTTACGCCAGTCCTCGGCAAAGCCTTATTCAGTGCTGGGTTTATTTAGCGCTATTAATGACGTGACCTTTGAAAGGTCTGTGAGGGATGAATTCATTTTGTTCAGCCCTGTAACTCCAATGTAGGGCCACTAGGTGGGTTAAGTCAACAGTGGAGCAAAACCCACTTGGTAATGTATAGTATATTATCAACTGCTACAGAAAAAACAAAAAACGGAATATATATTATTCCTTACAGTTGTTTTAAATAAATTGTAAGCTTGCATTTATAACCCAGGCTGTCTCATTCACACCCACTTACTAAAAAAGCATGGGTTGTAAACAATTAAAACTCCTACAGTTGTAACCTGGCTTATACTGTAGTTGTTAAACATAACATTCACTCTTTAAAAAAATTAAAACAAAACACATCTTATAGAAGATAAAGTATCCAGCCATGTGGTATGTAATTACAGTACTTACTAGATGCTGCTAGTTATTATTTAAAGTTCCCTCTAGAAGATTCATAAGATGTTGATACATTTTATTGACTAGATTTTCAACTAGCTTTGTATTGTTACAAGTAAATGGACAATGCATATTATTGCTTGTCTTACCTGTTTATTCAACAGAAAAAGATATTTGTGAAAACTACATGGATAGACTGATGGAACCCCTTGCATTGTGAGTGCTGAAAAGGACCTTTTTCGCCACATCAATTTTTCAGTTCTCTCCAGCTATGAAGCACCAACGAATAAATAAAAAGAAAAAAAAATCCACTTGCACGAAAAGATTACAGAATTATTTAAATTTTGGTGCATTGAAAAAGTTTACATTGAGCACTACCTACAATAAATTGCAAATTGCAATAATCATGGCTTGCATTAAAACAATGCCAAAGGGAAATCTCAAGAAATCTCTCACTGCACTGTCTGAATGAAAGGAAACAGGCCACGCTCCCATGACAATACCCTGTGTCATCTACACTAAAGCAGCGGAGACGAAATCCTCTCAACAAAAGTGACATATTGAGAGTCCTACATTTGATATCCTTGTATACAGTGAAAGATCCAGTTAACATAGCTTATCAGTCTCAAGGGGGTGGTGGAGGAAATAAGACAAGGAGTTCCTGTAATCTTGCCACCAACTTGACAAACAGCATTACAAGACATACAGAGAAGAAGCGTCTCTGAGGGGGATCTAGTTGGAAAAGCTCTCGGTATAATGCGCTTCTCTATGTTTCAGCCCCAATAATCTGATTCCAGATACATAAGACTGTCATCTTCAGGGAACAAGGGAGTTGAAAAAAGTCTGAAAGTTCGCAGGCTTTGTGCGCATTTCATTATCTTCCCTCTTCTGAGCAGGCAAGGCTTATTAGCAAGCTTTGAACTCACACTTACAATAAATGTGCCATCAACAGTTTTATAAGCTAATTAGAAAAACAGTTTAATTAATGACTGACTGGCAATAAAATGGCAATCAGGAAAAAAAAAGGAAACGAGGGTGCTAAGCTTCCACTACCACCAATTAAGGCTAATTACAAACAAATTATATATGTGTTTTGCTGTGGGCTTTAATTCGGGAAAAAAAAGGCTTTAATTAAAAGAGAAAACATGCTAATTAATTAAACAGCACAAAAAATCTACATTGAAAAGTATGCTTTGTCTATCAAGTAATTAATGAAATACAATAATCCAAATGAGATTCCCCAGCATTTGATAACAGCTTAGGACCCATTTCAAAACCCATTTCAAAATTAATGGGCAAAAATTTAATGCGAGTCATCTGCAGATATAATAAAAGTTCATTCTGCGATAAATTGCTAATGCTGAAAGAAAATGGAACAAAGAGGAGAGTTTTTGGTTAGCAGTTTTCTTGTTGCCAGAGGGGCCCGCACAGGAGGAAGAGCTGGTCTTGTGTTTCGGTACAGGATTGTGGAGGAAAGGGCTAAAAATACCTAATCACAGGCTTTCGAAATCAGAACAAAGATGTTAAGATGATTAATAATTGGCTGAAAAAATAAATAAACAGACATACATTTTGTTTAATGCAATGAGTCTTAGCAAGCCTGTACAAAAGCTGTCAAACTAGTGCATTTTAATTGGATTGGATGAGTTTGACCTAACTGCAATAATAGCATTTTTAACAGTATGACAATCTTGGAAAGAACACACAAAGGCAAACTTTCAGAGAACCTTGTCATTAGAGATCTGTATGTTCATAGTTACTGAGATATGGCGCATTTCAAAAGCACATTAGAACAAACCCCAGCTGACTGGTCAGAGATGAAGGCTGATAAAGGAAATGTTAATGCAACACATTTAATGGGTATGCTAAGGTTAGGTCTAATGCATAATCTGCTGTGCATAAGAAAAGTGAGCATCTAAGTCATATACTGAAAAGGCATATATACGCGCGTTTTCATGAACTCCCACTCGCTCGCCCGACTTTATCTTTCTTGCCCCTCCAACAACTCCTTTTTTAGACTGCGTCTTCGTCTTTTAATCATTTTCATATTGTCTGACTCCTGGAGAACTTGAAATGGACGCAGTACCCCCTACCACTGCAGACTAAAAAGTCTGCGTTTTGAAGTGGTAATGCGGAGCTAATATTTGTGATCAGGGCAGAGAAAAACTGTAGGAAATAATAAAGTGTGACAGTCTTTTGTTTAGTCTTGCTCAGTTCGCCTTTACCACAGAAACTTAGACTGCAGCTCTTGTTATTAAATGTGCTTAGAAGGCTAAAGGAAACCCCTTAAAAATAAGTTGGCGCGAGTAATGCATTCTCTACAGGCAAAAGCTGTTCAAAATCAAAACATCTGAAAAAAAACAAATCTAAAAGTGTTTCCAAACTATCAAAGCTTATTTTTTAAAGGCATATTTTTCTTAATAAAATGTAATTCTAATTATGATATATTTTCACGAAATATTATTATTAACTAAAAAAATCTGACTTAGTTATTGTAGTTCCTAAAGCTAAATGTGCATTTAAATAAATGCATTTAATAATACATTTATTAATACAGATATCTGAACAGAAATGTACAGTAACAGAATACAAATATCTGAACAAATATGCATTCATAAAACACACACATACACGTACATACACACACAAAATAGCAATAGTGTTTGTTTTCATGAAGCTAAAATTTAATATTTCTAGTTTTACCTGTATCTTATTATTATGCAGGATATGCAGAGAAGAATTTGATCATTCTGTATTTAATTCTGATCAATTAAAAAGCTTTTACCTTTCACATAAATGTATAAAACACTTTGTGAATCAAAAAGACTTAAACCTTCTACAGAATATTTGAATACTCATGAAAGGAAAATCTCAAAGGAACCTTTACTATCCACGTTTGCGTTTAAACACCCAGACAAAGATGAAAGCCCACATCACACACTTTTTAGGATAACTTGAAAGAAGGTTTTAACAAATTTGCAGATTAAACGAAACAGGGAAAATATTATCATATGATTAAAAAAAGCTACACAGGGAACTAGCCAATAATTACTCTACATTTAAATGTTTCCAATGAGGAGTTTATATATATAATACAATACTTTTGACCCATGCAGGCATAATTTATAAAGATCATTCTCAAAAAAATCTAACAACAAGACCTTTAGTACATCACTGTCTCATTGACTTCTTAGCCCTTTAATTTAATGCTGTATTAGCATGTAAGCACATTACAGAACATATGATATTTCTTATATCAGTAGACACAAATATTATTAGAACCTTGAAATTGAGGCTTACCACCGTGGGGATTATTGACTGTTTAGTTGTTCATTGCATTATTTCAAACATCTGTGTCTGCAACAACATTTATCCTGGGCAGAGTGCACTGTGGCCGCACTGAGAGATGTGATAATGAATACTAGCCGGATTAGAAATTAGGGCATAAAATGAATCCCTAAGATCCAAATAACCCCCAAGGACCCTTGAAATGGGTCAACATATTTCACTGTTTATCTAAAGTTTGTGTTTCTATTAAAGGAACTGTTGCATGATAGAAGGTTGTGTTGTGATTACATCAATTCAATAAAAAAGAGCTGCAGCCTAATGCTTAGCACATTGAGCTCTGGCGCTCACATGGGTGATTCAAGTTCAAATCCAACGTTTTCAGATACAACTCCTCCCTTTCTCGTTCACTTCTCTTGTTTATGCCTATAAATATATGTTTGTTTGTGCATTGCACTACAAAATTATTTTACATTATGCACTGCTTCCCTCAAAATCAACTCTTCTGCACATAAATTTAATGTACAAAATGTATATATATTTTTGCACAACTTCAGACAGAGTTTGTGTATGTGCAGTCAACTATTTATAGTATATATTTGTATATTTATGTTTGACTGATATGTAACATGTATATATAATATATATATATATATATATTCTGTGTGACAGAAAAATGTAAACAAAAAAAAAACCCACATTGGAGATAAACCTCTCTCATAAGCATGATGTTACATTTTTCTCATGTTATTTTTATAATTTTTTTCCTCATTACATGTACAGTACACACAGCACCCCATATTGACAGATTATTGACATTTTTGCAGATTTATTGAAAAGGAAAAACTGAAATATCGCATGGTCCTAAGTATTTTGATGTGACACTCATATATTTAACACAGGTGCTGTCCATTTCATGGTTCTACACCTTCATTTGAGTCCAGCTGTGTTTGATTATAATGACTGGACTTGATTAGGAAAGCCACACACCTGTCTATATAAGACCTTACAGCTCACAATGCATGTCAGAGCAAATG
>JAUMHR010000295.1:4918245-4929908 GCA_032361145.1 Enteromius fasciolatus
AGAGAGGTAAAGAAGAACCCAAAGATCACTGTGGCTGAGCTCCAGAGATGCAGTCGGGAGATGGGAGAAAGTTGTATGCGGCTTTATGGCAGAGAGACCGACGGAAGGCTCTACTCAGCACAAAACACATGAAAGCCTGCATGGAGTTTGTTAAAAAACACCTGAAGGTCTTCAAGATGGTGAGAAATAAGATTCTCTGGTCTGATGAGACTTTAATTTTAAGAGGTATGTGTGGAGAAAACCTGTCCAATACAGTCCCAACAGTGAAGTGGTGGAGCATCATGCTGTGGGGGTGTTTTTCAGCTGCTGGGACAGGACCACTGGTTGCAATCGAGGGAAAATGAATGTGGCCAAGTAAAGGGATATCCAGGACCAAAACCTTCTCCAGAGTGCTCAGGACCTCAGACTGGGCCGAACGTTTAGCTTCCAACAAGATGATGACCCTAAGCACACAGATAAAATAATGAAGGAGTGGCTTCACAACAACTCTTTGACTGTTCTTGAAAACACTAGAAGTCCTTTATACGATATGTCATGTGTTTAATATTGAACTGGAAATTAGGTGCAGGGTTTCCGTCCAGAGGAGAACTGGCCCCATATAAACCTGGTTCTCCCGAGGTTTTTTTCCCCATTCTCTCATGGATTCTCTCTGGCTTGCTTAGTTGGGGACACCTGATTTCTAGTGACTATCGTGGTCTTTACTACAGAGACCGTCTCTGCATTTGATAAATAAATAGTTTAATTCTCGTCATTATACATTACCATCACATTACACTACCAACTACCATGTTTTTCTATTTGATAATGTGCAGTGCTTTGCTACAATCTGTATTGTTAAAAGCGCTATAGAAATAAAAGTGAGTTGATGTGACTTGAATGGCCAGCCAGAGCCCTGACTTAAACCCAACTGAGCATCTCTGGAGAGACCTAAAATTGGCTGTCCACCGACGTTTAATCAAAACGTTTAATCAAAGTAATCAAAATTAATTTGTTCCGACAGAAAAGCTGGTGGCTAAATACATTTTGGGTTTGACTGTATAATGCATGTATATTGTTAATGCTTTCAAAATAATGCATTGTGTAATCCGATATATTGTATTCTTTTAACATATAGTGTACAACTGATTATGCATTTGACACAGACAGACACATGTAAAGTGAAGTTCACGCTCATTGTTTACAGCCTCCCCGAGTCAAGATCACACGCTCCGGTGAATCTGGAGAACAAACATCCTGTTGGCTTCCAGTTTAAAATAAAAGGCGTGCCACAGGAGGCCTTCCCGCGCACGGGGTACTTTTATTATGGTGTTTGAGTCGCTGCACCTGCACGAGGCGCTTGGCTTGGTCTGGAGTCCTGTGGGCTTGTACTTTCACATCTCACCCAGTTATTTTTAGTAAATGGATTCTGCTGCTGCGGCGCGAGCACCAGTGTGTGTTTCAGTTGGAAGGCGCATGTCGTTTCGGGAGTGTGTGTCGCTCCCGTGGGAAATAAAATCTCCCCAGTGCTGACACAGGCTTAGCGGATACTATTGATCAAATCCAGGATGGGTTGTAACCGCCAGAGATCCTGCTCCAGTCCTGCTGCATTTTCCATCCCAGCGCAGATTAATTGACGGATCACCAGGCGCGTTTGAACACTGACGGTAATCACGTCAGTCCGATCCGTCACGAGATCTCGTGCGTGTTGTGTAAGTACTGTACTCGCATTACGTCATCGCCACTCGGAACTTCATCCTGTCAGAAGCCTGTGTCATTTTTCTTGCGGTATAATTACTGGTTACGCATCGCAGCCTTTCGCCTCTAGAGAGAGGAAAAACACTGAGACACTCTTTTTTTTTCCCTGTGACCGCCAGCCTTTGTTTATTGGTCGTTAGGAATTAATCATTGTCAAGTTATTCTTAAGAGCCAAAATAATGAGACAATGACAAAGTGGCCACAAATTGCTGCCTCTACATATGTGTATATATATGAAACGAGGTTAGCCTTACCGCGGTAAATGAGCACCGCCGCGAAGGAGAAGCACACCATGCTTCAGATTCATCTGAACATATCTGTTCATACAGCTTCAGTGTGTGTGCGGGTATGAGGACCAGTAAGGTTCGTTAGTTAACTGCATTCATTAATATGAACTAAGAAAAAACATTTATTATTAGTTAATACTAATTCCAGTGTTTACTATTAAATTCACATTAATGCACTGTGAACTAACATGAACGATGAAAAACTTTGTATTAACTAACATTAACAAAGATTAATAAACAGTTGAATGAATGTGTTTTATCATGCTAGTTTATGTACGTTAGCTAATGTTAACAAATGACACCTTGTAAAGTGTTACTAGAATAGCAATACCAGTACATTTGTCCTTGCGGGGACTTTTTTTCATCCCCATGAGGAAACAAGCTTATAAATCATACAGCAGCTGAAGTGTTTTGAGAAACTAAAAATGTTTTGTGTGAGGGGTAGATGTCGTTATTTTGGGAATATATACAATACAGTTTGTACAGTATAAGAACCAGTACACCTATGGAATGAACCCATAATGACAGGTGTGTGTGTGTGTGTGTGTGTGTGTGAACCGGCTGAGACTGAGAGGACACGCCAGCTCTTTCTTTATCTCTTTTCTCGACAGTTCCAGCTTTTCTCTCTCGCTCCCATGGGCCTAATTATCCGTAAACGAATCAGATGAAAGAAAGGGGGGCTTTCTTGGAGGACGCTGCCCTGTGAAAAAAGGTAAAAATACAGAGAGCACAAAAGCAGTCGTTTGCGGGTGAGGGACGGCCCTAGTTTATGAGTCACGCCAGTGCTGACGTCACAAGCTGCTGGTCTGTTCACACGTCGCTTCGCACCTGCTCGTCACGCTATTTTTAATTCCTTTGCGGTGTTTAAATGAGAAAACCAACCGCATGCATTTGGAAACAGGGTTTTCGTTTGTCCCCAGTCAAGCTCCGATGCGAAACAAAGCGAGGTGAAACAAGTTCAGCCTGATGATGGGGGGCTTAAATATCTATTTCTACTTCAGTCTAAAACTGTGAATACAAAGGGATGTGAAAAAATAATAATAAAAATAATTTGAAACCCACGTGCTGTTATGTTATCTTCACACTGAGTCAATTAAGCTCAACTAAGCTTTGAATATAGCAAGACCTGTTTAGTAGCTATTTAAATAAACATGGCTGAACGTGAACGAATGAGATGAATCCACGCCGTTTTAGAAGTTCGCAGCATGCAAAACGCTCCAGTTTCACTTCATCAGAAGAAACGGCATTCAGAAAACACGGACAGACTCCATCAGCAGCCGTCTAATGAAACTCAGTTTACTGCCGCAGAAGATCTTCAATAATGGATCCTTCCAGCAGACAGAGATGCAGAAAGTTCCCAGAACAGAATCTATATTTATGTGCATCTCTAAACCAATCTGAGCTCAAACTGCAGGCTGCGGATGCTGGAGGTTCGCCGGTGTTTTCGTGTGACACTTCTGGGTCGCGTCCCTGAAGAAAAGCTTTCCCAGAATCTGGGTCAAGACTTGAGCGCCGGCATCCAAGCCTGGGAATTCATCCTCTGAAATAGGTGTAAAACTCCATCGTCATGTTTTAGATGTGGCTCATTTGAGAAATGCTCTTCTGTGAATCACATCAAACCACAGAACGTTAAAACGGCGTCTAATTCCCAGAGAATTCGCCACATGTTCTCGCTCTCACGTCACGTTTCTCTTTTTTCTGCCTCTCTGACTCGAGACTTGTTTATTTTCTGTCCCAGAAAAGCCTGTTTCTTAGAAAATGGGGATGTCGCATAGATTGAACACCCTGGCATGGTTTGGATTAAATCTCTAATGAGAGGTCCTGGTTTTTCACTGGTATTTCTGCTGGGTTCCTCACATTTACCTCTCGTTCACCCTCTTTAAAACAGTTTAGCGGCCGTCTCAGTGGAGACTGATGAGAGATTTGATTCAACAGAGATGCCTAGTAATGGAGTCATTTGACTGAGAGCTCGAGTGAAATCCTGGCATCCAACTGAGTTTGAATGGAAATGCATCTCTATCCAATTGGAAGATCTTAAACCGTATGCAAAAATAAAAGAATAATCTCCAAGTTTTGAGTTGGGATCCAGGGTTTCTGCAGGTCTTAAAAAGTCTTAATGAGAGCAGAAAGTCTTGCATTCATTCCTGGCATTACAGTAATGCACAAATATTGTTTTTATATACAAACGTTCTTTACTCGAGAAGCAGATGTAACCTATGACACCCTGTTTTCAGAGAAACTGAACAAAATTAAATCAGTTTCCGATGAAGAAATCTGTCAGTGGGGAAGGAAAATATGTTTTCCATTTGAATGAATTCCATTTGACCTTAATAATAAAACAAAAGCTATTATTGCTTTTTAAACAATCCTGTTTCATGGTCCCTTTAACACATTCTGCTGATTAATATTGCACTTACATATCTACTAACTCTAGAGTATTACTAGACCGGTAGGGTTAGGGTTAGAATAAGTTAACTCATAGGCAGGAGAATGTCTGTTGGGAGACCATCACAAAATATTCATCAGACAGTGTACGACTATTCTAATGAGAGTTAGTTGACTTGTAGTGCTTATTGTCAACAGAGTATTTATCAAAATAAAGTGATTGCAGCATTACTTTTTATAACGTGATCTGATTTATGAAACACTTAAGAGATCTCAACATTACTCACTAATACCCAAATGTGAGATACTTAAGAACTTGTGTAAGTCTCTTGAGATATGAAAGTCAAAGCAGCTGAGGTCAGTGTCTGTGGATGTTTTGAGACAGAGACTGTGTGAAGTTTGAGATGCGTGTGAATGACCTCTCCGTGACTAGCTTTTATTTCTGCTTTAAAATGACTGCTAATATTTGGGCTCCACAGCTGTGGCCTAATTCGCTTTTCTCTGGCGGCAGATTTAACGCCGATCCTCACACTGCCAGAAATGCCTCTGAACCAAATGGCATCGGCACGGATCCAGAGAGGCCACAGGCGCAGAAACACACATCCACCTGCAGACTGGAGCACCTCCATTACACCTGTTAGCAGAAGCCGAACACTCAGTCAAACCCTCTAAACACTGTCAGACACACCAGTCTCATCACAATCACACAAACCCACAGCGAAGGCTGTACAAACCTTGAGTAGTGCCTGTTTGGCTAGACGCTTTCTACGCTGTTCTTAGGTAGGTTCTAGTTTTAGAATTAACCTTTTTTTTCTAGTTTTAACTATTAATCTTAATATTTAATTTAAGTACTTACATTTGATTTAGAAATTAAATTATTATGAAGTGATTATAGGCTACTTTAACAAATTAAATAATTTACCCTGAAAAAATCCAACTGTATTTAATAATTTATTAAGATTCTTTATTTTTTAAATAAACAAACAAGAAATTATTGTATAAACGACACTTCTATGAACGGTACTAGGTGCCAGTAGTGAGTGTTTAATAAGTGAGTCATTTATTCAAATGATTCATTCAGACAGCAGATTCATTAGATATTTATGCATGGGCTAATAAAACTTTAATTCCAATTCGTTCATCATCACTGAATCATGCAGCGATGAATAGATTGGTTACTGTGAGATGAGCTGTGTAAGTGACCAAATAATATTGTATTTGCCTTTTAAACTGTTTATGTAACTATTAAACAGTCATAACAGTGTTAAATTTGATCATTTATTCTAGATAATTCATAATTCAGCATAGTACATACGATCACGTTTAAATGTACAATTAATTTTAACAACCGTTTTATAAAAAAATAAATTCAAAATGGTGTTCTCGTGGTTGTTAGAGCGTCGCTAAGACATTGTCATGCAGTT
This sequence comes from Enteromius fasciolatus, assembly GCA_032361145.1. Lineage (NCBI taxonomy): Eukaryota > Metazoa > Chordata > Actinopteri > Cypriniformes > Cyprinidae > Enteromius > Enteromius fasciolatus. The sequence continues at coordinate 4,924,076 of JAUMHR010000295.1, forward strand.
TCCAAGGTGTTGCTAGGCATTTGGAAGGCTGTTCTGTGCAGTTGCTATGCAGTTGGTGATTTCAGTGGTTGCTAGGCAGTTGAAAGGTGTCATAGGTGGTTGCTAGGGCATTGTTCACAGATGGACAGCAACGAAGTGACTTCTGAAAGCAATCCTATGAAGGTGATAAAGAAAGAAAGGAATCCAGTAATGCAGCTCGTCAGGAATCAAACTGTGAGATCTGCCTTTATTAAGAGCAGAGCTGATGATGAGATGCTGGCAAACATTCGTAATGAGGTCATAAAGCCAGGCGAACAAGAGTACAGCTGAATGTGATTATTCAGGATGAACGGGAATGTACTGAACAAGCTCTCGGACAAATACTCGGATAGTCAGTCTGAGCTCAACACCACAAACGTGTTAAAGGGACATGCCACTTTAAAAAATAATAATAAAATAGGCTAGAGTTAATCAGTTTTACCATTCTTGAATCCATTCAGTCGATCTCCGGGGCTGGCGGAGAGCTATCTGCTTGTCTTTGGAGTCTGATATGACCAAAGAGTTTCAATATTTGTCCTATTTAAACCTTGACTCTTCGGTAGCTACATTGTGTACTAAGACCAACTTAAACAGAAAAGTTTTGATTTTCTAGGCTGATATGGCTGGGAACTGTACTCTCATTCCAGTGTGATAACTAAGGAGCTTTGCTGTGGCAGCATGAGTGCAGCAGGCGCAGAGATATTGTCCCCAGCATTTTCAGGCGCTAGGACAAATATCAAAACTCTTTAGTCATTTTTGAGGGAGATGCTAATGGTCTAATCAGATTCATTAATCTATGCTAGGCTACAGCTGAAAGTGCAGACCCAAAGATCAGCTGAATGGACTGAAAAATGGTAAACTGATTCATTCTGTGGAGCATATTTACAAAAAAAAGTGGTGTATTCCTTTAACACTGCTCTGGGCCAATAGATAGTTACCAGCAGTGGTATTATTGTTAACTATAGTAGTAAACAATAATATATATATATATATACACACAGATACGTTTATATAGTTGATATGCAACAATAATACACACACACACATAACACACATATAAAAGAACACATGCAAGTTTAAGTATTACATGACTTTAAGTGTTTGAGTAATACTACAATAACGCTTGACACTTGGTCAGAACGTAAATGTCACGCCCACACAATCATGTATGTCAATAATGGAAAGTAGTAAGAGTTTGCTAAAGTGTTAGGTCAAGTTTAAAACAAATGTAATCGCCTTATTTGTTTTATACCAATATTATCTGTAAGGTATACGTTTCAATTAATACATGTCTGTAGGCACATTTGTGTCATTTTGTGAGGTTAATGCCTCAGATAGAGATAGCTGTTATGACGTGTTGACCGGGTTTCTTCTCACATACGTTACATGAGATACCTGCATGTGATGCAATGCTCTGTTATACTGCATTTCTGTGTAATATTTATGCTTTCTATAGCCATCGCATCATGACGATGTTATGATTAGTTCATGTAGGATGCCACTGAAGGCCTAGGTGGGAAATCCATGGCCTTATATACATATATAAATGACTCATGAACGCTTATGTCAGGAGAGAAAGATGGTGATCTTGATATGATGATGAAGTCTTCCTGACGTCCTGAAGGACAAGAAAGAATCAGCTTTCCAAACGGCAGCTGCCTGATGAAGTGACTGTACAGAGAAAGAGAAAGAGGTGAGGTGTCGCTCAGAGAGAGCAGCACTGGTGAGGAGCGAGTAAATTGAATCCAGTCTGCTGCGGTTGGTAATTAGTCGTTACGGATCAGCGGGAGCGACATTGTTTCCTCTCCCTCGGGATCTGGCTCGTATTCCAGTCTTTCTGAAGAGGAACAAACTCTGCAGCTTCTGGCTGTTGTTTTATTCTCTTACTGATGGCGTTCTGTGCTCCGTGTGTGTTCTTGTGTTTCAGATGTGTGTCTAACAGAGTTTAACATGACTTTCCAATAACATCCAGCTCAATGTCTCATTTATCGTCCTGTGTGTGTTCTGCTCTAGAACTGAAATGACTTCATTACGCTGCCTTGCGCGACACGATTGGTTGATTTTGTTTAATGCCTGAATGCTATTGGTCAAAAGTCACAATTTGCTGAAAAAGCAGGAATAATTTGTTTATTTGCCAAAAACCTTCCCTGCCACAGACCTTGTAATCTTAGAAAAGTCTGCATCAGTTCATTAATATGATGAATCGCTCTGTGAAATCCTCACATGTGCATCAGGAGAGGGTGGAGATTTGATTCAGCCAATTAGAAAAGAGCTACAGAGTGATGTCATCATGTAAGAGCCCCACCTCCCTCCAAGAGAGTCATGAAGGATTTAAAGATGAAAGATGCTTAGAACGTACCATATCACGGGCAGCTTATGGTTATTGAATGATGAAGGTCACACTTTTCCTTCACTACTGTGTACTTACAATGTACTTATTGTGATCATAAAGTGTTGCAAAGCATTTGCTGATTTTGAAGTGGGATACAGGTAAGGTTAGGGACAGCTTTTCTTTTACACACACAGAGTCACAACCAGGTCTATTAATTGACCCCCATAACTAATGATTCCACCATCGCTCTATCCTCACAGTCACACCAGGAAGAAATAACTCCACTTCTTAATCATGCATCACATAACACACACACACACACACACACTTCTTCTTTTACTATATTAGTGAGGAAATGTCCATTGGTTTCATGCTGAGCTGATATTTGCTCTCCGTCACACAAACCCCTCTGCACTTCTACACCAGATTTAATTAAAACCCGGTTCATATCTGTATTCTGATATCATCACAACTTTAATACATAAAACTGAGGCGCTTTCATTTCTGGAAGAAAACAAAAAATTACTGGTTAGTTTGTATATTTCTTCTCTGAAAAAACAAACAACAACAAAAACATCTTTATTTGTAGTTTATAGAATTTTATTCAATCAGATTTGTAGAAATGTTTCTCTGCATTAGTGTCTGTTATAAAAGAGACTGATTCAGGACACAAGTCCGCACAGATCAAGCGTTTACAAGCCAAAATAAAACCGCTCTAAACTAACGTGTCTGCATTTTGATGTGAGAGACTCTTCACTGGAGGAAGTGTTATTATAGATTATAAACTTATATTTTGGTTAAAAGCCTCTTTAATGATGCATTTGTTTCTCACAAACACGTTTGGCTTCTGAAGACGTGACTGAATTGATTCTTACCCTTCATTAGGTGTGTGTCTCTACAGACGTGTGAAGTCTCAGGAAGCGCTTTGGCTCGATGAGATGCGTGTTTTAAACGCTGAGCTGATTGCAGGGTTTCTGTGCTTCTGACTGATGATGATGTTTTGGGCAGAAGAAGTGCAGGTTTAGACGTGTGAGCACAAACACCATCACATCTGATTCTCTCGCTGCTCTGTGTCTCTCATTTATCTCTATACACATGTGAGAACACAGTACTGTAAGACAGTATAAATGGCGGTGTGTGTTTGTGTGTGTGTGTGTGAAATGCCTTGGTGTGTGTGATTAATGGAGGTTCATGTCTGTAATGGGCACCAGAGGGAGCGAAACACTGCACTTCTTTTTATAGAACAACCCCGATAGAGAGAGAAAGATTCCTGATCCTGCACTATCTGCACAGCTACAGTAGGACTGTGTGTGTGTGAGAGAGAGAATCTTCCTTGGTATTTGAATACTCCAAACACACACAGTTCAAACCCTTGTGAGCCGCTTACAGTCTGAACCGAGTCTCAAACTGATCCGGTGTTGCTGGGAAGTTTGCTATACTATATATATTCAACCCGTGATAACCAGCAGTGTTTATCTGAATATTCTGTCCTCACGTCTCTTAGGACAGTCTTCACATCAGGAGTGAAATACTCACGAGGGTTTAAAACAGAGCTTTACAGAGAAGAATATAGTGTGTGTGTGTGTCATGAACACACTGATGGTGAATCTTACACGTGTAAGTGAGTGATCTTGTTTCTGCTCATGACATTAAATATTCAGACAGCTTTTTGTCGAACACATTATCTGTTCCGCTCAGACAGACGTCAATGCCATTACAATCCGTTTGACTTTAAAACAACTTTCACTGCCTGTCAGTGTGTGTGTGTGTGTGTGTAATGTTAACCCAACATATGTTGCAAGAACATTTTGCTAACATTTTCTTTAGGTTATGAAAATGTTTCTTGCACATTTTCTCTGAAATAAGCTTTACTCGAGGAAAGGAGTGAAAAAAAATTAAATGAACATTCTGTTCAAACTTAGGTCATGGCCTTTAGGCTCCTTGTTAGACCTGGGTTCGAGACCCACTCGTAGGGATGGAAGCAAACCCAGAGGGGTTACTCCTTCAAGATCATTGAATATGAATAATGTGAACAAAGTTTACAATGATCTATTCTGACTATCCTGAAGGCTTGGGTTAAACCACTCAATAGATGGGGTTTACGTTTGCAATGTCTTCATGAACTTTATGAAGCGTCTTCCAGGTTTGGGACAACATCACAAAACGCTGATTTTTATGTGAACTATGGTTTTAATTGCAGACTGGATTCAGACCATGAACTGTTCAGTCTCCACAGATCGTAAGATTGCTCTAAACGATGCCAGAGCTTTATTTATTCCATTGATTTCACTGTGGCTCGGGGGCCTGTGAAGAAGACTGTGCTACATATTGTTTTGAGACTTGGATCCAGGTTTTTTCTCAGCACAAACCACATGTGAACGCTCAGGCCACTTCCTTCTGTTCAGCGCCGTGATGTTTTTGGCCTTTACAATCACATTAATTGTCTCATTGTTTGCAGGTCTGGGAGACTAATTACACAGTGTTCTGCCAAAGCCAGGGACGATCATTTACACACAATTCTCTTGACAAATTAAACTGGGATCAGAGAAAGTCTTTCAGCATCCGCAAACGGTGTGATACATTTTTTTAGCTGAACACTTTTGTGTTTGCTCTAGAGAGACTAAACGCTTCAGACATTTATCGAGTGGAGCATTTGAACGTCTCTCGATGGTTATTTCATGTTATTATTTTGTATTTATTGTGAACATTCAATTTTTGGAGTCACGTTTTGTAATTTCTGCACCACTTCAGTGAGTTTTTAGGTTTGTTTTCTGAACATTCATTTTCTGCACATAATGCTGTAAAACTTTGATATTTGATATTGTTTAATCATTAAAATTAATCATTTTGTTGTTGTGATTAGAATGCTGTATAAAAAGGCCTTTTTTTTTCTAAGAATATTAAAATGTCCAGTTGTTTGGTGCTACAAAAACATTTCTTGGAAGATTAATAAAATACAAATAATATCAAAGAAGGTATGAGAATGAATACCAACTATTTTCACCAATCCTCCGTTTATCATATAGATCGGTGTGTGTGTGTGTGTGTGTGGTGTATGACAGAGCTTCCAGTGGCAAGTACTGTGTGTTTCTCTGGTGCTGAGCCCCAGGCTGTGTTTCAGATGAAGTCCCGCTCTGGTCTCCAGAGTCTGAGGGTCACTAGAGGGAGCTGCTGAGAATCGATCAGTCAAACACTTACCACAGTAAAACACTATCACTCCAACACAGCTCTTTGATTAAATGCCGAATATGCAATCCTAAATGTCTAATTGGTTAAAATAATTACCAAAGCTTGACCGTCAGAAAGCAATGATATGTTCCTGACTTGGGATGGGAATTGAAAACCGGTTCTTGTTGGGAGTTGTTTGCTTGGAATTCCCTTAACGATTCCAGTGGGCACGAATGATGTCATCACGCGCATTGCGTAACTTACGCACGTTGCGTAGCTTACGCTCAGTCAACAGTAAGCATGGCGCATAAGCGG
>JAUMHR010000295.1:4963333-4974753 GCA_032361145.1 Enteromius fasciolatus
GGAAAGCGTTCTGTTTGAGCTCAATTTGTTCTGACCGTTAAAACACCACAGTCCGAATATTTCACTGTGTGTGTGTGCGTGTCTGCGTGTGTGTGTTTGAGTGTGTGCGTGTCTGTGTGTGTGTGCATTACTCTCATACCGCACACTCATTTTGTGCTGTCACACACACACACACACACACACACAGCGTGTAAATGTGGATGTAGTGACAGGTGATTCGACTACTTGCTGTTTGACGTTTTCAGCTTCTCTTCCATCATGAATATGCATGTGTGTGTTTCTGTTTCTCTCTGTGGAGTGTAAATGATAGCTCATACACTGGTGTGACGTCTACACTAAACAACTTCTAAAACATTTTAACAGAAGGTATATATATATATAATGTATGTATGTATTATTTAACCCGTTTTTTGTTTGTTTTTGTTTTACTTTTACTGAGAGCATTTTTCATTAATCTCATTCAAATTTCATCTTACATTTCAAATTCAATAATTCTTCATCTATAAGTTAAATGATCCTAACATAATGTGATTGTTATTATCTATGATATGAAATTAAACCATTTACAGTGAAAAAAAACAACTGCATTAAAAATATTATGAGATACTTTAATATTTGTTTAAAATACAAACAAGGATTGTGGAAATGATATTTTCACCGAAATGAAAGCACCAGTAGGTGCCAGTAGTGAGCTTTTAATGAGTGAGTCATTGATTCGTTAAAACAGCAGATTCATCAGATGTGTATGCTAATGAATCTTTGATTCGACTGATTCATTCTAAACACTGAATCGTTCAGCACTGAGTCGACCGTGAGATGCGTTGGTGTTCCACCTAAAATATAAGAGACTTAAGATTATTGGAAAAGTTGTGTGAGGTTGACTAACTGTATTCTAAATATTAAAAACTTTCCATTTTGAATTTTTACCTCAGCATGCCTTTCCTTGTGTTGAGTGTTTTGATTTGGAGAAGTTAGCGAGTCTTGCCTCAGGAGCTTTATACCTTCAATAGATCCACTAAATACTAGTCAGCACTTACCCTACATGTAATAAAATCAGAATAATACTCACGTTTTGCATACAGTAGGTTATTGATGTTTTAATCAGGTAACTTGTCTGGCGTTAATGAATCGTTAATGTCAAGCCCTGTAGTCTGTGCTGGAGGGCGCGGCCAATTTAATACCCGTATATATAGATATATTAATAACTTGTTAATTTAGTATTAAATACATTAAATGACTGCATGGACAGCTTGCATTTTTGGAAATATAAAAAGAAAAAAGAGAAGTACAATTAAAATATTGCAAAACAAACTTAAACACACATTTTATTTCTGTTACTGTACATCAATTTACACAACAATCTATCTATCTATTGCCGTCTAAAGAGTTCACATATGCAAACAGAAAGAACAAAGAATTAATTGAAATGAAATAATGTGGAGGATCCTCAGGTTGAAAGGGATATCATGAGATCATCTTTATATTCATTTTTACACACTTAAATGTTTGATTTTTGAAAAAGAAATTTTATTTTCAGGGATGTCAATTTGTTAAAGACGTTAAGTAAGTCAATTAATCGTGCCTAAGAATATTTCAAACATGTAGGCCTAGATTACAGATAGATTACAGATAAATACTGTGCTTAGAAGGCAACATATTAATGGTGGGAATGTTGATGAGCGTATGTAAGCAGCAGTCGTCAGGTCATGGCAGCCGTGTCTCAGCTCCTCGTCCTGTAGTCTGAGGTGTTCCTCAGAATCATGGGCCGAGCCCCTCCTTCAAGAACAGCAAGCTGCGTTTATCAGGACAGGATGAACAGATGAACTTGTGAACGAAGCGATGGCTCACTCGCACCCCGCGTCATCCCCTGACGTCCTGCACGTCTGATCTGTGTGTATCTGTCACTTAATTATCAGCATTATTAGCTGTCTCATCGCTAATGTTATTTTTCTTGTTGGTTTTCATTGTCAGCAGCTCAGCTGCATCTGCTGTGGCTGTATGAATGTACCGTTATTTGTCATGCTAATAAAGCACATTAAAAGTGAAGCGGGGGGGTGGAGGGGGACGGCAGGCTGGTCTCGCTGTGATCCACCATCTGCTCTCCTCGACTCGACTCGACTCACAGAGTGAAATAACGAGGAGTGAGCGATAGAAAAGAACAACGAGGAAATCAGAAAGTGTTTGAGGACGTCATGTTTTCGCTCACCTGCTCCACCTTTGCTCTGATGAGACTAATTAAACACAACCTCTCTCTCTCTCTCTCTCTCTCTCTCTCTCTCTCTCCTATGACACACAAGCATCCTGTCCATATGTTCTCTACACTCCACTCACGCTCCCCGGCTGAGATAACTCCACCCAACAGATCAGATGACTCCACCCATCTCATTAAATAACTCCACACTGAGCGATGAGTCAGAAGCAGCACAGTGAGATAATCTTGGCCTGCTCTTCCTCACTAGAGTGTAAGAGCTAGAGTCCCGATGGGTAGTGCGGTGATGTGAAGTTTGGCATAGATGTCTGACTAGTTTGAGGAAACACGCATGATCCTTTGGTGCTATCATCAGATCTCAGGAGCTTTACTCATGAGTGCCATCAGCAGTCCTCTTCTCACCGTGGACAGGGTAAGATATGAAGAGATGGAGGCCTGTGTCCAGACAGATACAGATATTGAGCAGGAATGACGTCTGTAGGAGACACCGAGGATGGATCAACCTGTGGCTCTTCATTTCAGCAGACCTGTGTGAGAGACACTGCCTCTGTCCATTAGTCTGGACATCTGTCTTCTCTACAGACCTTTCCTCTAGAGAGTCTAGGTCAGACCCAGCTTGTTCATCCACTTCATCCTTCTATCTTTAACACAGGTGAATTTCCAGCATGAAAGATGGCGTTGTAGCGGTTAAACCGTTATCTTCAGAGATCCCACTTTGGCTAGGGAAAGTCAGTTCGCTGACTGTTTAGTGTGATTTGAGCAGCGACCCATGAGCTTCACATTGTTCCCGATCAGATTACATGGACATCAGTAATTAAATTATTTACCTTATTGTGAATAAGAAAAGTTACGATTGTGGCGTTTACACGGGTTCAATTTAGAATGTTCCTTTTAAATCTTCTCGTTTTATAGTAAATAGATCGACTTATTATACGTCATTACTTCCCCACTCGACAACACCCAACATCCCCTCCCGAATTTCACATATAAAAATAGTTACGTATACATTTTTGGGTGTTTAATTTTTCAATTTACAGAAGCTTCAATTCCAGTTAATTATTTGTCATGCTGTATGAGCATGTATGTATCCTGAAAAGTGCTACACGACAGTAATAGTGGGATTTAAGTGTGTGTCTACATGTCTATACTGCCCCTCTGTAATGCAATTAAAATAGGATTCGATTTTGGCCTCTTTTTTCTTGTTTCTTCTGATGGAACCTGTCTCAAATGTCACACTTTATGTGCTCTTGGACCTGGACTTGGACCTGGTCACCACTGATCCATGTCCAATAGACGCACAAGACCGTAGAGTGGTGGTTCCCAGCCTTGTTCCTGGGGCCCTCCAAAACGGCATGTTTTGCATCTCTTTGTATTGTAGTTCTACCCATTGTAGTTCTCGGAGTCTCTGCTGATGAGCTGACGTTGGAATATTGTCCTATTTGTCATTGTACACTCTGAGTGCACACCTCTGCTCAGCCCATCTACCTGACGATCAAAGCTCCTAAAGAGTGACAGTGTGGAGCCTAGGGTGCCACTTGGGACAGGGTTTCTATCACTAGTGATTGGTAAGCAGGAATCAGAAAACCTGGAGTAAATCTGAGAGATACAGATTGCTTCAAGCCTCTGTGGTCTGTTTGTTGCTTAGCGACACAAAACTCGGTTCTTTAGGGTCTCTCTATATGAATTATTCGTCTATATAACGGTTACATAAAAGGCAAAACCAAATCTTGCAATGGTGATGTCTCCCATGCTTACTTTTTGATTTTCCATCTTCCGAGCTTCATGCAGGCAGAAGGCAGCGAGTCAGCTCAATTCTGAGACACAGCCCCGCTCTCAGACTGGTAAAACTTACCAAGCATCTTGCGGCACACATGGAATGACCTGAGCTGTCACTTGTGCTGCTCAGACACACACTTCTGTGGTCTGTCTGTCAGGCGGCGTGCGGTTCGTCAGATCATGGAAATGTCCACCTGCATCTCTTTCTGCAGGAGTCAGTCAGCAGTCCTCACAGTTCTCTGTCCACATGTCCTGGTGACAATTTTGGCAGCATTTAGATGACAGACAAGCCAGCTTGATTCTGGGCTCCAGTGGGTGATTTGGTGGACTAGAACAGAGGCGTAAAGATACGAAGAGTCTGTGAGGGGATGGATGTCATCTGGTCCTGAGCTCCTAATGGAGACACTTTATTTGCTTGTTCACTTGCTCTGCTGCGATGTTCAGTGTAGTTCCTCTCCAAACTATTAGAGACATGGTTAAGCTTGCTTTGCTACTGCGGTCAATAAATTTAAATAAATGGTTCAGCTTGGTGAGTATTACTGATTGTGTCTATGCAAGAACAGCTGTTCCTTACTCCGGAGCTGCATGCCCTTTCCTCTCCTTCTGGAGACCTTGATGTTTTATCTTTCAGTTTACTTACCCTTGCATTTGCTTAAGCTTCACTCTGTGCTCCTAGAAGCTCTCTGCTTATTCGGTAGAGAGCTTGCAGTGAGAGTGTATGTTGTATTATACGCCCAGAATCAATGTTTTAGACGTGCGATACCTTATCACTGAGACAGTAGCCTCAGAGGGTCATCTGTGTACTCTGTTTGCTCCTAAAGGTCCAAAAGAGTACCATAGGAGTAAACACTGCTACTCTAAGAAACTAATATGCACCTTTTAGGGGTAGTAAAGGTACGAAGTTGTCCCTTTAAGGGTACTGCCCTAGGGCTAAGCTGTTATACACCGAAAGATAACTTTTTTTGCCAACCTGGTCTTATATAAATATGTACCTCTCTGTACTTTTTTTGCAACACCATTTTTGCTGACATTACTGTACGTTTCGGCACGGTTTCAAAGAGGAATGTCCTTTGAGGGTTGCTAAAACACAGGTTCAATACGTGAACCCTGGCACGTCGTGGTTTGGAATTAAAATACCTGTGAACTGCTGCTAAAAGTTAATGCTCTATCATGTTGGAAATATGCCCCCGACCAAATCAAGCATAAACCTACCCTATACTGTTAAGAAATGCAAAATCATTTCAGCTTAATTTTAGACAGATTTGAGCTGGTAGTTACACAGGATTGAACCGGAGCTCTCTGTGAGTCGCCGAACAAACCTACCGTCTATGTAAACACATAGATATGAAGCTGAACGATAAAGTTCAAAAGCATCAGTTTTCAAATATCCCAGGATATTTTTAGTGTTTTGAAGTCATCCCTAATAAAAAAGTAATATGTTTAAAATATATTTATTTCATAATAAGTGTAGTTCAAATCTATTAATATTTTTTACTGACAGGTAACTCGAGACCTACTGATATGAACATTTTAATTACATTTATTTGGAGTATTACTTGTGCACAATGCATATTAATTTGCCTAAAATGCATGTTTATGTCGCTTTTAATGAAGCTTGTGTAATATTGCCCTTTAAATGCAAACTATTTTGCAAGTAAAGTATATTTGCGATAGCTCCACTTTAGCACACAATCAGATATACTTAGTATGTCGTGAATTGGACTTCAGCAATACTTTTGCACAATTAAAGTGCATTAAGTACAATGTTAGTATTTCCAATTTAGCAGACTTTATATGCCGGTTTAGTATACTAAAAGTACAATTGCATGGCATTTTATTAAGTGCATAAATACAAAAATGTATTTGTAGTATGCTAGGCTTGAAATAAATGTAATTCAAATACATTTAAGTATATTAATTTGAATTAATCGAAATTCTGTAAATATGTGTAAAAATGATTAGGATACTGCTTCTAGCACTTGTCGGTACGTGTCTTTTGAAGACACTGACTGAAGCAAGAAACAAGTATATACTAAATCTGCTGGTAGTGGAAGCCATGTGACCATATAAAGTACTTTGAAGTGGATCATGAGCTTTATCAATGCTGTCTGACGGCAAGAATGCGTTTTGGTTTCAGATTTTAGGACATCTTTGTTGACTAGTATACTAGAGCAGAAAAAGACCCCGTTTCCACAGAGTTTTCTACTTTCAGACATCTTTGCACATTCGTCCTCTTTTTTATTATTTTTGTGCTTAATTTGTGCATCTGAACACCCACTGCTTTCCTCACAGTCCCACGACTGAGACTTTTAGACTTGACGGATTTCCTCTGTGATTTCTGTTTATTATTTGTTTCTGTTGCTCACCAGCAGACCGAGAACAAAGGAGTGAAATAAAATCAACTCTCTCTCTCTCTCTATATATATACGTATAAGAACGTATAACACACCGAGAAGTGTTTTGCAGGAGTGCAAATTAAAACAGCAGGAACATTTACATCCTGATAATAATAGTGTGTTTTTACACGACCAATTATCAGATGAGTTTGTGTTTTAACAGCTCATAAATCTGCACCTGCTATGAAGTCATCTGTTTCAGGAGGTCTGTAATAACATTAGTCTATGTAAGTGTGTATTTGTGCATCTCATTTTCTCATCATTTCTCAAGTGGTGTGTATCTTCAGGTCATCAGATTAACAGTTCTCTTAGTTGTATTCAACATATTTTATCATTGAACACAGTTCTGCAGAATGCCTCCAAACCCAGAGCAATAACAGCGGACTGGGCCTGCTGGTTCGGAAATCTACCTTCGGCCAGAATAACATTTAATTGTGGCATATTTTGAGAGCAAAATACACAAACATTGTTTTTAGCTCATTCTTGCAGAACAAACATTTACTCTGTTAAATCTGAGAGCAGATCTCGTAAAGACCGGAGCCTGAGCGCATCTCAAACACTTGCTTTAAATAAAGAGATAGAAACGTCAGCTGCAGAGTCTCTATTGTACGCCGGAGAACTCTTCACCCCAGAGGAGCACAGAATGCAGATTCCTGAAAATTCCTGCTTCCGTTCGCACGATCCTCCTCTCTCAGCAGAAACGCAGGATTATTTAGCAGTTCATTATTGAGAGGTTCAGCTGAAATCACACACACACACGGGTTGATATGCCCTTCGACATCAGCAGCATGATGTTTTCTTATCTCAGTGCTCTCGAGGCGTCACTGACCCGTATTCAGTCTTTAAGGGGTGACGGACACTGAGGGCAAAGGCTGATCGAATTAATGCCCACACTTTCATGTCTCTTGTGACCTTTGACCCTGGAGGACACACTCTTTTCTTACATATCCACTGCATTATTAGATCAGTTTCTGTAATTAAGATTGTCTCACAGTTCTAGCTGTCCTTGTGAAACAGAAGCAGTCGTTTTTATGGAAATCTAAACGCACTCATATAGTAAAAGGCTTTCTGACACTTCAGAGAGCTGCGTGTTATTTGTTAATATCATCTTAGGTTGATTTACTGATTGTGCTGACAAGCATTTATGAGAAACTAGAATATACTTCATGTACTGATGTAAATTGAGTGCAACTGAATTCATAAAAATATAATATAAATGTAAAGTGTAATAACACTACAGCTGAACTGTGCTTTATATTGTTAGTCAGCAGATGTAATTGAGTAGAATTCATTTGAAATTATTACAAAGTGCACTTTTAAAAAGTGTGTTGCGAAGTGTAAGTGTTCATTTGTGTCCCGAAGACGAAGGGTCAGTAATTAATGACAGAACTTTGATTTCTGGGTGAACTAAGGCTCTTTTCACCAGGGTCAGAACAGTGTTCAGTTCTGCTGGTGAAAATCTCCTTCAAACGTTTCAGATACGTGAAGCTGACGAACCTTGGTCTCTGATGGTATCAGACGGACGGAAGATGATCTGAGATCAGAATTAACACACATGCGTGAGGTGTGTGTGTCATGCTGGGAATTGCTCTTCTATCTGGTGTTGAAGGCAGTCATTTATCATCAGACTCGATGAAGAACACATCACAACACAGCCATCATTACTCACATAAACACACACTGTCTGTCTCTCCGACTGTCTCGCACTCTCGGTCTCCGTCTCTGGATGGAGGACCTATCGCTGCGTGTTTCAGAGCGAATAAATCAGAACCATTTGCTCAGAAACTCTCTGCAGTCTTTATTACAGCATTATTTGAGAAACCTGTCCAGAAGATCTTGAGTTTCACTTCCTGTGATGTATTAAAGAGACAGCTCACCGAAAATGATTATTCTGTTGTTATGAGCGTGAAAAGAAGTGTGCTTGATTGTGCTGAACGTGTACTTGAGCTTTAAATCTTAAAAAGTAGTAGAAAATAAAGTATAAAAGAAATAAAAGGCCACTTCAAGACTTCAAGAGAGACGCTTTCATGACCGTTTCTAAAAACACTTAAGTACACTTTTAAGAAGTGAAATTTGTAATAATGTCACATTAAAGGTTTAAATGGCATTCAAAATCATTTATTTTAAATTGTGTATAATACATTTTTATCTTACTGTTAATACAATTACATTGTTTGGTCATGATTTAAAGAATAGCACTTTATTGTGACATTTAATCAATAATAGATGTTCATTTAATGGCAATTAACCTGCGGTTCAGTCTGCAAAGATTACATTGTTAACCCTTTTGTGAAAAAAAAAGTGTATTATTTTAAATTGTATTATTTTGCAGTACATTTTAAATGATATGTTTGAATCAGGTGCACTTTTTTCAGTTTAATTTGCTTTGATTTAAACAAGCTTTTTTTTTTTTTTTAAATCATTCAGTTCACACTAAAGCAATATCTGTTTTATTGAGTATATTATTTCTGTAATAAGTGTATGTATGTTCAACCAGCTCTTTTCATGCGATGCTCTGGAAATCTTTCCTGTAAATGCGTCGCCGAGCAGGACACCGTCTCTAAACTCTGATGAGTTTGTGTGTTTGAAACGATTGTGCCACAAACCTTTCTATTTCTGCCGTCTCTCAAGAGGAGGAGCATGAAAAATGCATTGGTTTTCTGAGCCATGTTATTATCAGATATGATCATCTGACCGCTGGATAAACACTGAGCACAAACACACAGATCTCAGTGTTTAAACATACTATCAGCAGGCAATGTATTAAATACAGAATTAATGGTGAATTATTTAAAGTGGAATTAAGCGTAAGACAAACCTGTGCCATATTAATGTATGACTAACCATACACAGATCGGAATCACGAAAGAAGTGAATCAGCAAATTCATGTTCATGTGAGTCTTTTTTTTAAATACAGACTTTTTTAATTATTATTTTTTTTGGTGATCAGATGCTATCACGTGTTTTGCTCCTGACAGTCAGATCAAAGTGTAATTTTACTATTGTTTTTTTCCACAATTATAACGTTTATTCATATTTTGAATAATTGTTTATTTCATTATTAATATTCTGTTGTCCTATTTTTATTACAGTTTTAGTTTATTTAACATGTTTTATTTGGGTTGAGGTGTCACGAATGAGTCAGAGGCGTGCGGATCCATTGGCAGAGTGAAACAATGGCAAACAGATCTCTTAGGATGAAGCTGAAATCGAGGTCGAGGTACGCAGGCAGGTAAGTCACAAGGCAGGCAGCAAACTTACAGAAAAGTCTAACACAGGAAATCAAACACGCTCAGAAATGGAAGACAGGCTATCACAACAGGTAGATAAAACAGACAGTATTTATACAGGTGCTAATGAATGATAGATTGGAGAAAACAAGGGACAGCTGTGGATGAGAGGTGCATTCTGGGAGATGGAATCCGGTACATGAATCAAAGACCAGTGTGAGTAGACATGATATGAGTGACTTCTAGCGAAACTTGACGGTGAAACTGGCTGGGAACGTTACACAAGGCAACATTTGTCAGTTTTGTTGTTATATATTTTTCCCTTTAATGTTTACACTTTCTTTAGTTTTTTAGTCACCGAGTGAAGCTCTTTCAGCTGAAACTGGCCGAAAACTGATTAAGTAGCAGTATCCTCAACCTGATCTCACAGCAATTCATCCATATGCATATACAAATTTGTACGAATGACCTAAACCTAACCCCGCCCCTAAACCTACCCATCATGGCGTTTTGGGATACGTGCAAATTTGGTTCGTGAGACTGTGTTGTCCTGCATTTGAAAAGATCTGCAGCGAGTCATGAGACCGACGCCACAGAGCAACAAAACCATCCAAAACTCCTGATAACCACATTCAATGGAAATATGTGATAGACTTTTTGATACATATTACATATTATTTATTGACCCCCAGTGATCTTAATATGCTACTCATCATTCACGCGTCACACTTAATTTCATCAGAGGAATTAAAACTCTGTCTGAGAGACTACAGGACCTGAAAGTGAGAGTCTGTTTTTCAAAAAAGAGTTAAGAAGAAGTAAAGAGTTAAAGAGAAGAAGGACTGCAGACGTAAGAATGTAAAGGAACCAAAATTCAAGAAATACCCAAAAGTCCTCAGAACTGCTTTATTAATAACCTCAGAACAGACACACAGCGCCAGGCCGATCTCTTGTACTGCTGTCTGGCATGGATAATTTGTGTACAAGATGTGTTTTATGAACTCAGCTCTGATATCAGCTCTGAATGCTAACGTTCGTGAGGAGCGTCTTGACTCCATCTGAACCTGCATTGATTGGTGACTGTCATCTGGAAACCCGAGCCTCCTGCCGGATTTCTCTGGAACAGCATCTGGAGAGAAGCTCGTCTCTATCCATCACACACTAAATCTGATGAGCTTCAGACAGCCGGCAGTAAATAACATTAAAGAGAAGCCGAGAGAAATCAGAGAGCAGAAATTATTATTATTATTATTATTATTATTTCATGCTACAATCTGTCTGGAGAGAAACTGTGATGTTCTCAGAGAAGGATGAGGAGAAGCTCGTCGATCAGAAACTCTAGAATCAAGCACAGTCAAAGACTCAGAAATAAAAAGTTTCTGACTGATCCTGGAGAAAACCAATAATAACCACGAACTCCGAACGCATAATTCCATGTTAGTGTCACGTAATGATTGAAAATGTCCGTGATGGGCTCACGGAAGAGATTACAATGTAAGTCAGTGACAGGCATCAGCCGTGATCCACTCACAGATTTGGAGTCAAATATTGGTAATGATATTGCCGTTATTGCATATGTATTGGGGTGTGATTTTTCACTGTTAACCGTCACAACAGTTTTATTCATATTACTTTATTAATACATTTCTGAGCACGTAATCCAACACCTGCCTCTAAACCTAGCATCCGTTAATAAAACAAGATAAACCAGCAGATACAACTACCCACATAATTTATTAAAAAGGATTAATATTCAAAAGGATTGATCAGCATCTCTCCGTTCGTGACTCATCTGTGCTGCAGCTGCT
>JAUMHR010000295.1:4984221-5002240 GCA_032361145.1 Enteromius fasciolatus
TCATCTTTCTTCTTCTGTGGTTTTCTTTTGTAGCTAGCTTCTGATTGGTCATTTCCAGTTTGCTCAACAAATCGGCTTATTCAACAGCACACACGCCATGCTTTCAACCGACAGCTCCCGAAGTCTTTTGACATGTTTAAAAATGATTGTGAGGTCGTGAAGTGCTCGTAAGGCGCACTGCTCATCTCGTAATTTCTCACCCACCATATGAGCCCCGACCATACGAGAAGAGGCGATTTCCTCCCATAACCAAAAAAATCGCATGCGAGCTCGTACGAGCTCAAAAATCGCACCGTGTACGCCTGCCTTAAGGCTGTTCTATGCCTGCTGAAAATCCAATGCCATCGTGCAATTCCACAGGAGGGCCACAGAAACGATGCCTGCTCTGATCCACTTCAAAGCAGACAGTTGTAATTTAAGTCTGAATGATTTTATGCCACCTCTGAGCAGCATTAAACTGTCTGTTAAAAAACGCCTCAATGACACTTCAGAAGCACTTCTGTGCCGCCTTTGCAGTGTAAGAGAAGCATTTCATACTAAGAGCCGAGGCGGTTCTGAGCAGGCGTTGTTTAACTGTGCCTTCTTATAGAATTGCGTCTTTAAACAGAATTTAGAGCAGGCATAGAGCAACACTAACATGACGTTTGACTTCACAACACCAGTAATAAAGACAAACCGAACACAGTGAAAAGTGTGTCATGAAAGCGAGATGCCTATGGCAAGGGCTGTCCTCTCAGCACACACACACACACACACACTGTGGCTAAAGTGCTTTTAAATGACTGGTGTGCCACGCCGTCAATAAACAGAAGCTTTCAGTGTTGTTTGTATTTTGTGTGTGAAAGAGAGAGAGAGATCGAGTCAACACATGCCGGCTGGCCAGCAATCAGTAAATTAATTAGGTGGACCCTCGCTGTGTGTGTGTGTCAGAAAGATTAAGAGATTTCTAGAGGTTGTAATTCTCTGGTCAAACCCAAACAGAACTCGAGCCAGTCCTGATGCACAGAACACAAATCAGACGTTCAATAGAACCCCGACCAACCCTGTTCTAGCGCAGGTCATGAGCGGTCTATTGAAAGCCTCTCTGAGGTGCTTCTACCCATCTACAGCCCGCGGCGGTGCATGTGTACGCGTGTGCTCATCTGCAAGCGCTTGACAGATGCTTGTCTGATTTCCGTCGCTCGATCTGTAAAAACGGCTCCACGTTCACTCTGCACTGACATCCGCTGTGGATCTGTTGACACATCCTTCTGTGTGTGTTTCTTTAATGGCCTTATATTTCATTTCCCAGCAAAAGAAAACACCATTACCCAGAGCAGTGAGTCGCGTCGGGCCGTTCTGCTCGCCGGTGACTCCTCCTCCTCATCTGGGCTCTGATTCAATTATCCAAACACACCGCACAAACTTTCATTTAGCTCATTTCCTCAAACTGTTTCTGAGAAACTTGCTGTTTCTTCCTCTCCTACATGTTTAGCTGCATTAAAAGCATTTCATGCAATAGCAACCAGCGTCGTTTGCGTGTCCGTGTGCACCAAAGCAACGGCTACACGTCTGCAAGTGCTGCTGTCATATATGTTTTTGGCTTAATAATCAAATGGAACTCAAGGTCACAGACTCAGCGGCTCACTCATTTCTAGAAGAAGAAAAAAACCCACCATGTCACAAATGTTTCACCATTGAATGCTGTTTATGTTCATGACGTGCAGAATCTACCCTTAGGCACAGCTAATGGAGAAGCTTGAGGCATTACTGACCAGGGCCGGGTCTTGAAGCGACAATAAAACGACCCAACAGAGGAGGCGCCGCGAGCAGCACAAGGGCAAACCGAAATGGGTAAAGAGGTTCAAGACAAAGCCCTACGAACGATTCTCTTACACAACGTCCATTCTCTGAGAAAGAAACTGGGCCACCAGAAGTTGCAGCAGTCAGCTCCGAGGGAGAGGGAGACATGCTGTGTCTTTATTTTAATTGAAACATGGCTGAATAACAACATCCCGGATTTGCATGCAGACACATACAGGGCAGCATGCCGCTTCCCCTGGGCTTCTCTGACCACATCTTTCTTACGCTAATACCAGCATACAGACCGCCGCTGAAATGAGCCAAAACGGATAAGAGTATGGCCAGAAGGAGCTATGTCAGCACCGCAGGATTGCCGGAGTGTGCCGACCGGAGCGTGTTTAGAGAGGCAGATGCAGTGAAGTATATCATCGGTTTGGAGGAGTGCGCATCATCTGCATTAGCGGTTGCGTAGATGAGGTTACTCATTACGGAGAAACCTCTTCTCAGAGATCAGGTGCTGTGTTTGTCCAACTGAAACTTAGACAAGAAATGACGAGAAACGAGATCTGTTTGAGACGGACAGATTTGACAGCACACCTGCTAACCGGTTAGCTGATCCTCAGACAACTTGCTGAGCCAGGCTGTCACTCCTGTCTGCTTCTAATCCGCCATCATACCATTTCCAAAGAAGTCAAATGTGTCCTGCCTCAATGATGTCCGGCCTGTGTGAGTCACCCCAATCACTGTGAAGTGCTTCGAGAAACTAGTCCAGAACCGCATTAAGTCGACGCTGCCCACGTCTCTCCAGCGTGCATATCAACCTAACCACTTACATCGAGACAACGAGCACCCGTTATAGAATCCTGTTCATAGATCAGGAGTGGGAAGCTCTGGCTCTCGAGATGCATTGTCCTGACGAGTATTTTCAAATGATCCAGGAGGCTCTGGCTAGGTTTTCTTCAGGTATATTTTGATTTCCGACTTCAGACAATCATTCCTTCAAACCTTGCAGGAAAAACTGATCTCAGCTGGATCCTGACCTTCCTGATGTGATCGCACTGTAGTCTAAATAAGTGCTGAGCGATAAATCGATAGCGATAATTATCACAATAAATTTCTCTTGATAAAACAATAACACGAGTTAAAAGATGTCAGATGAAACAACACTGACAAACAAAATGTATTTTATCATGTTCTGATCATAAGATTAGATTATAATGACAATTAAGATCTGCTTTCTACAACTCCAACTTTGAAGCAAAACTAAAGAGTTGAGATTTATTGTCATAATCATTAATATCGACTGGCAGCAGGTCTGTACAGGTGGAGCTGGGGACGGTGAGGGTTTCTGAAGTGTGCTGTCAAAACGCTACAGCAAACAAAAGCCAGGTGTTTGGGTATTGAGCATACTGAGATCAGATCGAGTAAGACCTGCGCCAACAGAGTGAAGATGGTTGGGAAGCACTGGTCTAGTGAATAGTTGTACTGCCTTCGAATCTGTACAACACAAAGACAGCTCCCCGCCGATCACCTTCTTCTGCCTTCACAGTGATGCCCTGCAAAGATTTGAGTTTCTGGGTCTGTATATCACAGCCAGACTCTCCCAGTCCCTCGGTATAACCTCACAAAGCTGCCTTTCTTTAGAGACTGAGGAGAACAAGGTACTGAAGAACCTTTGAGGACATCAACATGTATCGCTCTCTCTTTAAACCTCAAGACTCTGCAGCAGATGGTAAAAACAACAATTACTGGAACTTTACTCCCTCCTTCAGCCAGGGCTCCAGATTGAGACTAAATGCTCACATTTTATGACCATTTTTCCTGCCAGCACCAAAAGACTCTGCAGTGGTTTTATCCCTCGATCAGTGAGGGTGGCTTGACACGTACTTCTGTTGCCAAGAGAAAGATTGAGCTTTTACATGAAG
Source organism: Enteromius fasciolatus (assembly GCA_032361145.1). Classification (NCBI taxonomy): domain Eukaryota; kingdom Metazoa; phylum Chordata; class Actinopteri; order Cypriniformes; family Cyprinidae; genus Enteromius; species Enteromius fasciolatus. The sequence goes on from JAUMHR010000295.1 coordinate 4,987,929, forward strand.
AACAACTCACAATAATAACAAGATGCCAATTTTGCACTATACCAGTGCTTCACAGCGCATCTAATTATTATCATCAGGATTACTATCATTATAACTGTACCCCGGACCACTGTTTTCAAGCAGACGTATTCAGCCAAAAAAAAAGGCTGGAGTCTGTGACAAAAGCTTCAAACTGAAAAAAAAGAGCTAAGAAAGAATTGCTTGGGCTTGGACATCGGTCTCGTTTGTCTTTGCGTATCGGAGTGATGTATCAAACATCTTTCATCGGTTCATCAGCCAGCTGATATTCTCCCTGTTTCACGTTCATGTCGGAGCAGGTCCGTGTTTTATTCCCTCTTCTGTTTAATGTCTACCGCTTTCCTTCAAATCTTCCAAGGATCAGTAAACACAGCGAGCTGCAGAACAGGCCTGAAGAGCCCCTCAGGGACCCCTTCAAAGAGGCCCCCGTAACAAAGTCAAAGGAAATTGATTTGCACATTGTCTGTTAACAGGCTTTCATGGACTCGCTGCTAATGGCTCGGCTGGAGAGACTCAGTCCTGGATATGGATTTAGTTGAGCAGGGGGGAAAAAATGAAAATGGAGTTTAATGGTGTATTGTAGATCAATGTAGTGATAATCACTGTCCAGGATCCAGCTCAGAGGTCTTTCTCTGCGATCTGAACCCAGAGTTATGACATCTGTGTGTGTGTGTGTGTGCATTTTCAGAAAAGCGCTGCAGGCAATGTTCCACTAAATACAATTCTGACATGAATTTTATGCTAAAACTCGAGATCTTTTACAATACGCATTTCTGTGTTTAATAGCTTTTGTTACTAAAATGAGAAATGTGGACGATTGTGCAAGGAGTCTAAATTATATGCAGCACTACGAGTACCATTAACACAGTGTGTGTGTGTGTGATAGCTATTCCATTTTCTGTGACAACTATAATACATATTAGTGTTATGAGAAAATGCAGGTCATTAACCAGCAGGCTTTATGGCTAGAGTTCAGTGTAGGTGATGCTAGTAACACACTCAGAGAGAGAGAGGGTCTGCTGTGTTTCCTCTTCCTGTCCCCCTCAGACGTCTGTTCTTCTCTCGTTCAGTTTTCAATGTTTCTCAAGGCCCTCATTTCCTCATCTTGCTGTTTATTTCTTAGCTTCCTGTTTCCTATGAATCTCAGCTTCTTATTTTTCGGTCTCTCTCAGTTTCCTGTTACTCTCAACATCATGCCTATCTCTGTTTCTCATCATTTTTCCGCTTCCTTTCTCTCTCTCAGCTTCCTTTATTTTTTCTTAACTTCCTTTCTCACATGGATTGCTGTTTCTCACAGCTTCCGGTCTTATTTTTTTCTCGTGTCACTGTGTTTCCTGTCTGTTAGTTGTCTGCTCTTTCAGCTTCCTGTCTTTCCTTTTCCCGTCTGTCTTATTTTCCTGTTTGGTGTCTTCCTGTCTCTGGTTCAGGTCAGTTCTAATGTTAATTAAGACATAATCATCAATAGTTGAAGCTTCTGAAGACGGCGAAAGATAAATAGAGATGGGAAATGGTGCTGAATTATGGAAGATGAGTTTCTGTCAGAGATTCTTTGCTTTCTCTCGGTGAATGTTTTCTGTTCGATGAGTTCTGACAGGAGCAGGCTCTCTCATCTCCAGATCTGATTTATGAAGCGTTTCAGGCCCCCGTCGTAATGAGTACCTGTATCAGAGCTAAACGAGGTCAGCGTGAAGGGCTTTACGCGGGAGGTTGATTATGAATAATGACAGATACTATTAAAAATACGAGTCGTGTGATGTTTGAGGGAAACAAATCTGAAATTCTCAGAAGGAACTATCTGCAGCTTTTCGAGATATCCATTCGTTCGTTGTTGAAGTCACAAAATAATTGTACACAATTGTAATTGTACATGTAGAAATTTAGCTGCTGATCAAATATATTCGAGTTACAGTTTAATGATGACTATGGACACACACACACACATATATATGACTGTGTCTACTTGGTTGAGTTATAGATGATATGGATGTATTATCAAAATACATGAATTTGTTGATTCTTTACAGCAACTCTTCTGACATCACTGGGTCACTCGAGGGGAGGAGACGTCATTTATTAGCTTATTGTTATAGTAACCACACAATCATATCTGTTCTGGAGTGCAACATCCAAACCGCTTTTGATGGATTATCCAACAAGACAGATTATTTTATGTTGGATGTGTTCTTTTAATTCTTCAAACTAGTTTATTCAATGAAATTGCTTTTCCATCAACAAGCTTCAATATTTTGGAAACTGTGTGTGGATCTTAGTTACGGGTGATAGAAGAAAAGCTATACGCACTAACTTATGCACTTGTCTTACCACACTATTAACATTAGCCATGCAGAACTGCGGTGTGTGTGTGTGTGTGTGTGTGTGTGTTCACTTAAGAGGAAACACTGCATCTGTTTCTGACAGCTGTGTGAGTGATGCAAACACACACCGGACACGCTCACAAACACCCGTCTGTCTAGCGCTCAGGATTCACTCTCTTCAGTATATAGCTCACAGTCCTCCGCCACCATTCACTCGAGCGACAAAACATCTCCAATCTGATCCAGAGAAGAAATAATAACAATAATAATAATGCGAATAATCTTAACGGGTCCTGCACTCTATGCAAATGAAGGCAATCACCTCCCTCGTCAAGCTCGGTTAATTGCGCCCTCTTTAATTTCATGAATAAATATCAGATTTTGCGGCGAGCGGCCGCCCCCTCCGCAGGAGAGCGCTGAGTGGGAGGAAGCTGGGCTGGAATAATAAGAGCGTGGTGTTTCTATCAGAGCTGGATCAGACTGAACCCTGATGATCGCTGACCGCTCGGGCTTTCTGCTCTCGCACCTGTATCAGAAGTGACTCACTGTAAGGCGTTTATCAGCTCGTGTGTTCCTGATCCCTTCGCTGTGCTGTTCAGGACTGCTGTCTCACACTGTCTCACAGAGCAAAGATCGACTCCGATATGACCTTACTTTCATCCCTATTGTGTGGCTAGAAGTGTATGCTTTTATAAATTTAATCTTGGTTTGTTGCCACTTCTAGTCTTTGAATTGAATCGAATTTAACACGTATGTGTGTATGTGTATATAGTGCTGTCAGTCAATTAAAAGCGTAGCATCATGCTACATGAGACAATTTATGAGATTAATAGTACAGTTTTTCTTAAAAGTCACTTCCATCGAGTGTAATGAGCTCTTTTTGCCATCACGTGTGGTATTTGGTCAATTACTGTCGTGAAAATATGCTATTTAAAGCCTTTTTGTATCACTGTACAAATCAGCATTTCAGATGAAAATTTCACATTCAATATTATGAAAATAAGCAAATGTCAAGAAAATCACATACATACCATATCCTATTGTAATTGTTGCTAGTTGTTTATTTCTGCCGTGGAACTGCTTTAACCCTCTGGGGTCCGAGGTGATTTTGTGGCCCTTGAGATGTTTGGACATGATCTGATATTTGTGCTTTTTTTAGCTACTTATAACCTATTATTAATTTTCTCAACCATTCTTCTTCCGTGACTTACTTCCTCCGTTGCAAAAATATCTTAATTTGTGTTCTGAAGATGAACAAAAGTCTTATGGGTTTGGAAAAACATGAAGGTGAGTAATTAATGACAGAATTTTCCTTTTTTGGGTGAACGTGTTAGCTCTGACTGAAACTCAAGCCTCGTCTCCATTCTTAAGTTGCCAGGTATAAAACACATCAGGAAAAGAATCTATGTTAAGAAATTGTATTTGTTAATATACACGTTGGGTGGCCGCAGTACATTATAAAAGTAACCCAAAAAGCTGCAACCCATGCACAACATTTTCTTCCCGCGACAGAATTTTCAAACTGTGCAGAACAAGCGCGAGCAGATAACCTTCAGTGCTGCGATGACTGCCAAAAGCTGGGTTCAAACCTTATCAAACAATTACATTGCACTAAAAAAAATTATTTAAGTGTTAAAATGTTTTGATTAATCTCATGTGTTAACATTGACAGCACTACAGTATGTATATATACACAGTGTTGGGCAGTAGCTTTGCTACAAGTAGTGACGCTAGTTTAAATAGCAACAAAAGCAACATTTTCCAAAGCATTTCTGAAGCTCAAGCTCAAATCAGAAATATGACAGCTGAGGGTGATTCTGGATCAGGAAGTGATGTCACCGCTGCTAAATGTGGTAACTCCATTAGCTCCTCAAGCTGTCAGTCAAACCCCATTATTCCTCCCGCCTCCCTCCTGAATAAAGTGCACAGTTTCGAGTTTCTCAGCTTGTCTGCAGTCTGAAGATGAGTAAAGAACTGTTGATTGAAGTACAACACTTTCTTTAGTCAGGAAATATATTTTTCTACAGGCTAATGTTTTTCTGTTCTTGTTTTAAGGAGCAGAGAAGAGTGTCTTCCAGCCGAATGGCTTGTGTGAATTGCTAAGGCTTTTATATTATGAAAGTTCAGTCAAATAACAAAAAGATAACAATAAAAACTGAGCGCCCACAAAAAACTGTGTAACCTGCAAGTTCATGAACATGTAGACGTGACGCACTGCCTTCGATGTGGCAGACAGAGAAAAAATAATAATACGTTATGCTGCTCAAAAACGTACTTGAACTTGATTTTGGTGAAAGGTCAATAATATAAGGACGAATGCAAACGATACATTGATAACACCAACTAACACGACCGAACAATACATTTATTACGATATTTATTCATCTTTGTTAATGTTCGTTAAAATACAGTTCATGTTCACTCTGCGTTATTAATAATACAATAATAAAGCATTAATAAATGCTGAAACTAATGTTAACGAATGCTGCTAATAAATGGTATTGTTCAGTATAATTGTTGGTATCAGTGTATCTGTATACAAGCTAAAATATCAACAATAGAAGGTTTCCGGCTGACAGAAAACATTGATTTCTGTTGACAAATTGGTTTGAAATAGTTGTTGAATAATCAATGAACCTGAACTATTATGACTGTCTATCAGCTTCACTGACGGTGTTATTGATCACTGAGAGAGCATTAACCTAATGTTGGTTCAATATACATACAGATGATGTAAAGTACTGTTGGCATGTTGCTGTAGCTCAGCTTAGCATTCCCCAGGCCTTGCAGCTCCAGATTTCTCTCTCTCCATATATATTTATACAGTGATGGGCAGCAGCGTCGCTACTACTAGTTTAACTATTTCTCAGCAGCGTCGCTGATTTCTGAATCAAATAGCTTTTCAGTAGCGAAGCTCTGTTTTGATTAAGTAGCGAGGTAGCGTCCACACAAGCTAACGTTACATTTTCCCATGCATTTCTGACGCTTAAGCACAAATCGGACATACAAATGCTACGGATCACTGATCCCAGGAATTGATCCCGAGGGGGGAGTAACCGTGGCCGTACCTCCAGAAGCTCATGAAGCTGACTGAGACAACGCTCTCTTTTTTGTCATGTTGGTACTGTTTGGAGTAGTTTCTAATTCTAATTCTAAGCTGTCACACATATGCATGCATTCAGATAATAATACATACACACTCTTGACACCTTTTGTTATTTGTTATTATCTTTGTTTAACAATCGTTAAATTAATAATTGCACAAATATAAAATCAGTTTGAATGTAATTTTTTATCACTAAGGTAGCATTGATTTAAAGTTGGTTCAATTAAAAAAAATATAGCTTAGATGCAGTGAACTACTTTTGCCATGTTGCTGTAGCTTAGCTTGCATCGTTTCTCAGGGTTGTAGCTTTAGAGTAAGCTTCATTCAGTGTAGACTGATAGCTTGCCCAACACTGTATATATATATATATACTGAGCATTTTTTTAAATCTTAATGACATATAAAACCAGAGATTGTGCATCCCCTTAACTTTATCTGCTGATGTGTATATTCTATAAAACAAACAAACAAACAGAACAGGTTAACTCAGTCCTATTGATTTTGTCAGCTGAGGTTGTTTTGAGGAGACTCTTCCTGATGCTTGAATGTTGATGTACGTGGTGGTCCTCCTCCGAGAAGCTGGCAGTGTTTGTGTGCGGTGAAGACACGTGTGATGCAGGCCGATAGAAAGCATGCATCCTTTTGAGATTAACCTCACTTTTTAATTCAGCAGCAGCATCCACTCCATCAAACTCTCGGAAACGCAATTAAACGACGGCTGCGCGTCTGAAGCCGGCGCGTGTAATTGCTCGCATTCAAGTCATGTTTGGACACAGTAATATAAACCCCAGCAGAAGCTCTTTTGATCAGGCCGAGCCGCGCGGATGCTGGAGCTGTACTTTATTAAGTCTAAATGAATGAAAAGCCGGCCGACGCGCTATAAATAACCGCAGATGCTGCTCTGATCTCAGCTGTTTCTTAACACACTTGACTTCCCCGCACTTTGAGCGTCTTCAGAGCTTCATTGTGCCGAATGTTTAGCGGAAGCTTCCACACGGGTGGGTCGGAGTCGCTCCGGGTCTCGTGCTCTAATTCCACTTCTCGTCGGCGCTCTAATCGTAACAGAAGCGGGCAGATCAAACAGCTGTGTGACACATCGATTTCTCAACACGGTTAGATGTTCTGGAATTATGCGCCGGAGATCACGCAAGCGTTGTTCAGCATCTGTGCTGTCACATCAGACTGGAACAGCACAGGTGTCAAACGCAGACGTCCGTGCTAATGAACGCGCCGAGAAAACTTACATTAACAATCCATAGATCGTACAGTCACTCGACACGCGCCCCTGCTTTATCTGCTACACATCTGGAAATCACCGGCTAGCAAACTGGACGGTCAGCGCTCGAGGACACTGGGAATGTCCAATCTACATAATGTCCTGTAAATATCTGCGGTGTCCCAGCAGGAGTTACACTGATATAAGTCTGTGAAGGGAATGCATTGTGATTATTAATAATACGTGTGATTATTTGTTGATCGCTGGTGTTTTGTAAAAGCAATACGTTCCAGAGTTACTGTGGTATGGGCTTTATGAAAAAAAACATTTTAAAATCACAGAACTGCATGACCTCAAAGAAACGATTGCTTTAATACATATAGACTGTGTGTGTGTGTGTGTGTGTGTGTGTGTGTGTGTGTGTGTGTTTTCCATATCTCTGGTTATGACCTTCTTGCTTCTAAACAGCAGGCATGATTCGTGTTGTTCATTTCATATTGTGTGTTTATTTAGGGCCTCTCTCTCTCTCACACACATGTGTGTGTGTGTGTGTGTGTTATTACTGTATGGATGTTTGAAGATGAGGTCATGTGGTGTGTGTGTGTGTGTGTGTGTGTTCAGAGCAGGTGAGGTTTTTTTTTATTATTATTCTGAATATCTTTGCTCATTTGTTCATGTGCACATGTTTCCCTGCGGATACACACGTCTGTGCGTTTGCTCTTATTAGCATCTGTTTATTTATTCATGACGTTTAACTTCCACCGTTTTTAACCAGTTTGTCATCTTGTAAAAAGCAGCATGGTAATAATGAGGTGAAGCGGACACACACACACACACACACACTCACCTGTCGACACTGAAGGTCACGCTCGGCTCCTGCAGGTCAGTGAAACGCTCGCGGCTCAGGATTCTGGACGCTTGCTGTTATTCGCTCTTAACGATGGTTTTCTCACGTAACGAGAGCTGAAACATCTTCTTCAGGCCTGGAAGAGCTTCAGGCGGCTCAATCCCCTCACAATGATCCACCGTAAAGTTTTATAGCAGGATAAATCTCTCAGAGTGTGTGTGTGTGTGTGTGTAGGGCTTCCATACTTCTAGCAGTCTGGCTCATTAGTTTTAGTTCAGTCAGTGACAAACACAAATGACATCATAACACACACATCCCATAATAACCCTGTGACCTCTGTAGGGCTGGATATAGAATTTTAACAAAATAGGACAGATCCTACAACGTGCATGTTATTATTTTATTTAGTTCTGTCCTGAGGAAGATATTTTACATAAAAATATGTGAACATACTGTATACTCCAGAAGTCCTTCAGTGAATAATAATAATATCCTGTTCAGAAGTGTTTTTATTTTATTATTTTATTAATTTCTAGTTTGTTGGTCTTGTGGGTCCAGGTGGATGCAGGAGATGGGTGTATAGTTATACACAATAAAGGGCTATATAAACACTTCATTCATTCGTGTCGTGTGCTCAGGGCAGGACTAGAAATTTATTTTATTTATTTTTTATTTATTTAAGAAATAAAAAATAGCATGCATTTTGTATGATCTCTCTTCACAGATTCACTGATTCTACAAGGGGTTCCCACACTTTTGCATGCCACTGTATATATGCTTTATTTATTTAAATGTACAAACTATTTTAAGAAAATATGTATTTTACTATTTTTCATTATTGTATTCTTTATTTATTTTTAATACTAGATTTCATAATGATTTTAATCAACTTAATTTTAAGCCCATTTCTTGCATTTACATGGGATTTTTTTTTTTTTTATGTTTAGGGACTATGGTGAAAGAAAAGAAATAATCCAAGAAATAGTTAATTATAAAAATTAATTCTACCAAAAAGAAAAGTAGTTCCTGCTATGATCACAACGATGTCAGAGAATTGTTTTGTAAAGTCAGAAATGTGTGTGAATAAAATAAAGTAAGTAATGTGAGACTTGATTTCCACCGTTAAACAAATGTCCTAGCGTCCAGAGTCCAGTTCGTGCTCCGGTCACACAGATCATATCAGGTCTCCACACAAGGACTTTTCATGGAAAAATATTTAGCCCTTCAGAAGTACGACGAGTTATCTCTCAAACATACGTCATAATGTATTAATTTTGTTCTGAAGACGAAAGTTGTCGATTGTTTTTCACCTTATGAAAGTGGAAACTGCTTACAATACTCGCTCAAAAATAAGACCTTGTTCAACACTGTTCTAAAAATGTCTCTCATTTGTGTACAGTAGCAATAAAAACCAGCTTCTGTAAATAAAGAAACACACTGGATGCTGCTTTCCAAAGAGAAACAGAAATGAACTGAAATTCTGCATATAAGCTGCTGTTTGTTTTCTTTCGTTTTGTTCATTTGTTATTTATTTAGAAAAAAAAACGAATTAACACGTGGGTCTGTTTATTTCTTTAATAGCTTTATTCAGTTTTTCTCTGTTCTTGCGCATCAATTCAGTTAATGCTGCTTCTTGCTTGTATAAAATTAATCCCTGAAAATGAATTTTTTTTTATTTTTAATGGGTCACAGCCACGCATCAGTTCAAACTGTAGTGTAATTTAAATATAATCTTGTTGGTTAATAGTGGCTTAACGAACGTCGGTTGTCGGTTAAGAAAAATAAAATAACCCAAATGAACATTACTGTTTATAATAGAGTCTAATAAGTTCATCAGAAAAAATAATAATTTAGCTAGGCCTATAACCCCGGCCCACCCTGCATCTCCTATCTGGAGCCTGACCGGAGGGAAGGGGACTAATATATATTAATATATATCAGTGCAGAATCTCTTCAACTAAATTACAAGACTGAAACAAACCGTGACTCTTATTATGTAATGTCTTCACGATTTCCAGCTGCTGATTAAAACAGATAAGGGTGATCAAATATGCACTCTTACAACACATTCCAGTATAAACCAGTGTAGAAGTGATCTGCAGTGAGCCGTAACTCCAGCGTAACAGCGCTGCGTTCGTCCTTTCAATGTGCAGCACTCACGTTCATTTAACAGAAATCACCTTCACATTATGAAATGTTATATTCATATTAGAATGCTTTTTTTTCTAATGCCAAACGCACTAGCTGGGACTCATCGATGGTTACTGGCTAATGCAAGTGAATCATTCTCGCACTGGTAACCAATTAACAGGTTGTTACCGCTGCGCTTCGCCGCTGAACCCATCTTCTGCTCTGAACACTCTGCCGTTACGCTGAAGCTGCTTCTGGACATGTGCCTGCTTCTTAGCGTAATGGACTTTAACTGGTTGCAAAGCCTCATGGGACTCGAGAGCCAATTGAGACAGTGTGGAGGAATCCACGAGCGAAGTGTCTTCAGAGTTTAATGAGGACCCGAGGGACGATGTGACGACAGCCAATCAGAAGCTGTAAGACTCCAGCCCATCAGCGCCATCACACTCGGACAGACGCTCGCATGGGAAAACACACACCATCACAGCGTCTGCTCTCTGATTGGCTGATGGCTCTGTCAGTCATCGCTGTGGGACTGAACAGACAGACAGTTCCGTTAAAAACTGAAAACTTTACTGAAGATCACAGAAGGAGAGGGTTAGCACTTTATTTTACGGTTACGCCTGTTATTATAGAATATTAATTAAGCAGGTATTAATGCCTTATTCTACATTCCAACTTTTGTTATTTTAAAATGTTATTATAATGAATCAAACAACACCATTATTTGTTTGCATCATTAAATGAACAAATTAAATTAATTTTATTTTACATTAAAAAACAAACAAAAAACTTACTCCAATATTTATTTTAACTTATAATAAATGTGTGTAATATGAAAACTATTTATTTATAACATTGAATTGAATCTAAATTAAGATTGAATTAATTTGAACTCAGTTTTGTTGGGTTGAGATGAACTGAACTGAGTTATGTGAAGATCATCAGGCTGATTTGATGTATTTGGTACGGATCGATCCAAGCTGAATTCAGTTCAGTTGTGTTGCATTCATTTGAATTGAATTAAATTAAGCTGAACTGAATTGGGTTGTTTTGTTGGGCTGAGATGGATTTAGGGTCTGAGATGAGACACTGGGTTAGAAGCTGAATTTGACCTTGAGGCATTTTATTTTTCGGGATTCACAAATAAACACATTTCAAAAGAACTTCATTCTCCTGAAATAGTTTTAGTAGCTTTCAGTTTAATGCCATGATGTGTTGAGAGAGAAGACCCGTGTCGAGAGCATCTCTGATCATGAGCTCAGGGAAACTCACAGAAATCTCCTTCTTTCTCTCGTGAAATCAATCGACATCTCTTCTGACCTTTCAGACGCCTGCAGTTCAATTACTCGCCAAACGAACGCTTCCCACCTTCAGCCGCCGCTGTTGGCGTGATGAACTTTACGCTGTGTGTTTCCTCATTCCCTCCGCTGGCTGATTCCTGAGATTAGACTGATGGGACGAGCGACTTTGTGTGGTTTTAAATTGAACTGCTTTTGTTTTTCAGCTCCTGAGTCCTCAGGATCTTCACCAGGGCTTTCAGAGGTAACGTGCCGTGGCTTCTGTGCATGTGTAAGCGTGTTCGGCGGCGGGCCGATCTGCTGACGGAGGGCAGGTGTAGCGCTTCAGCAGCAAAACCGCCGCCCGCACACACACACACACGCGCGTCTAGTTTGCCGATTGTGAAATCATTGTGCTGAGCTTTTGTTCTCTCTAAATCTTGACCATCCAATCAGAACCGCCGCTGAGCTGTGACTGACAGTGATGAATGCCCGCCCCGCTCCCATCAGCTCTGTTAGCATGAGCAAAGCATGCTGGGAGCATCTCGACAGAGGCACGTCATTAATACAAACTCGGAGGAAACAAACAAAGGCAAACTGAACTGTTTTATACACCTACAGCACAATCCATCAGCCCGGAGAAACTCACTCAGACATCAGCTCATTCTTCACACGGCTTACAGACACAGTGTGTGTGTGTGTGTGTGCATGTTTGTATTGTATCGCAAGCTTCTCTCACAATGATTTTGCCCGTGAAGAAAAATGAAAAGTGCAGAAAGACAAATCAGAGTTGCAGGAAACATCTGCCTGGTTTCTCTTCATTTTTGCCAGAGAAGCAAATACCAACCAAACTACACACCAGAAATATTTACACACTTTCATGGGAAATCTGTGACTGGATTTGCTGCAGCACGTCTCAAATATGGTAGATATTGGAGGGAAACGTTCATTGTTGTCGATAATCATGAAGTACTTATGGAACTAGTATTACTAGTTATTCTAGATGATTCCTGACATCAGCTGTGGTTATGGATTCATTCAAACATTAAAAAGTAAAACAACGTACTTTGATAAGTCCATTATTCATCCCGTTTTACAATTTCTGGAGTAGATAAATGCTGATACTGATGCTTATGTCGTATTCAAAAATGGACCACTCGTGCAAAGAGAAGGGATCTTGCTTATATTTTGGAAGAACTACAGATAATTATCGGTCAGTTTCTAATATTGCTGGTGAACCTGGTAAATCATTATCTGACGATTAACAAGTTGATGGATAAATCAATCAGCGTGTAGGATTAACAGCAGGTTGGGACTGGTTTGGTTTGGTTAGTTTAGGTTTAGACCAGGGCTGGTTAGATTAGTTAGGGTCAGGTTTAGTTCTTGTTAGGTTTAGATTGAGTTTGACTAGATTTATTTTTGTGTTAGATTTACGTATGTTCAGGTTTAGATAAGATTTGTTTAGATTTAGTTTTAGTTAGGATCAAGTTAGTCACGGTTAGTCTGTATGTGTGTGTATTCTATACATGACTGTTAGATTTCTCTGGTAATTGTCTCTGTCGTGTGTGGGCTGCAGTACTCATCCTATTCCAGTCACACAGCATCACGAGCTGGTGAGAAATCTGGGCCGCTAACACAGCGAGAGAGACCGAGTTAGTCTGACTCATGACCTCTGAACCCCAGGATGTCTGTAATCGCTTTATTAAACACACGCCTACATCAGTTACAGCATTGACCTCGTACTGTCCCTCTGACCTCTGACCTCTCGGGCTGTTCCCTGTCTCTGAGTGTTTGTGTAATGGGGTTCACGTGTGTGTGTGTAATAGCTCTGCATTCGTGTCATTATGATTCAGATCAGATTGTTTGGTTGATTTTGATTTGAAAGCGTGTGTGTTTGCGGAGCAGAAATCGGGTGATTGTTTGGGCGTCATGTGTTCGGTCTGTGAGTTCAGCTTCCCCCTCAATAAGCCCAATTTATGTTTTAATTACTGGGATTCACCCAGCCAGAGTACACACACACACACACACACACACATGCACACACGAGCTGGTGCTGGGGTTGTTTCCGTATTAATGAATTATAATGTGGTGTAAGCTTTCTTCCTGCTGGAGTGAGATGAGCTGTTTAATACCTGCTGGACGGACTTTATTAATGAGGCTTTAATCTGACCAGCACGTTTGCGATGCTGAGCTCATAAATATCATTGACAGCCATGATTAGACCTCATCAATACAGACTATAACTCTCAGTGCAATTAACAGAGCCAACCGTTACATGTGTTGTGTGTGTGTGTGTGTGTGTGTTTTCTGCTTTGTTGCATGCTTCACTCATGAAGTCATCAGTATGACTCTCACACACTAAAACACACAGCACATGTGAGGTAGATACAGTATAGGGTCACTTCATGTGTTTTCTCTGACTGGAGATTGGTATAGAAGATATAGAACATATAAAGTCAATGCCTACAAACAACCATAGCCATTAATGATACAGTGTATGTACAGTATGTATATCTATATATATAATATATACTGTATATACACCCAATATATCACAAAATTGACTACATTTTAGTATACGGTATTTTCTCAAGGTGAAAATACTATTAAACTGATCTATTTAGACTAGTCGATGTGCAGCTTGTATAGCAGAAAAGATGAACTGTTCTCTGAGAATAACTTACCATACAGTCATTATTGTCAAAAATCTGGCAAAAAAGTGAGTACACCCTCAGTGACAACACTTTGTTTAACCATCCAAAGCCACATCCTTCTTATCATTTTCATGTTTTTGTCTGCTTACAAATGTGTGCATATTTATTAGAGCAGTTACAATTTGGTGCGCTGAGTAAAATGTTCTCATAAAGACCATTGGATGTTCAACATGGCACCATGGCACAAAACAAAAATCTGAGCATTTAAGAATTAGAACTGTTGCTGTCCACAAAGATGAGCAAAGAATTGAGGTCCTCGTCCTGTGGTCTGATGAGACTAAGATAAACTGGTTTGGCTCAGATGGTGGTGGTGATGCCCTGATGAGGAGTATCAGTCGAGCAGGGTGGTCTGGTGCTGGAGCTGAGGATCACTGAGGAAAACATTGATTCTAACATGTACTGTGTGATATTCTGAAGGAGAACATGATTCTTTGCCTTCAGAAACTGGGCCAAATGGCAGGTTTGCAACATAATAACGACCCAAAACACACCACCAAAATGTCATGAAGGTGAAGGTGATGGAGTGACCGATTATGTCTCTAGAACTGAACCCTATTGAGCACATGTGAGCAGCTCTGTGATGTCATCAAGGAAGAGTGGAGGAGGATGCCAACAATAGTCAAGTCAAGTCACTTTTATTTATATAGCGCTTTTAACAATACAGATTGTAGCAAAGCACTGAACAT
>JAUMHR010000295.1:5081517-5093295 GCA_032361145.1 Enteromius fasciolatus
AGGACTAGGCATTAGTTTAATTAAAATATTTAAGCAACTTTTACAAAAATGCCTTATAAGAAAATATTACAGGTGTGCATTTTAACACAGAACAATTACACTGACATGTTTTAAGATATGTGAGAACAAGATATTTTCATCTGAGACGGCTCAAACATGCAATTTAGTCTGGGACTTAGCTTAAGCCTTGTCTGTGAAACTGGGGGAAATGTTAGATTGTCTTTACATATTAAAATAATTGGTGCCATTTCACTCACACCTAATTTATATACGCTCATATTGTGCTGTATTTTTGCCACTCATATTTCAGAGCACAACGTAAATCGTGTGTGAAGTAGCTTTGTTCGTGTGTGACTTATTAGTGTTTTAAAGAAAAACAAAGACGTTCCTATTAATCATACGATTAATATTGCTCTTACAGAGGAAGTGGGTGGCTCTAAAAAGAGCCTTTGGAGTTTTCAGTCAGACCGTTTTAAACTTATTTGCCCTTGGCGGGTTTCTCGGTCTTCTTGGGCAGTAGAACGGCCTGGATGTTGGGCAACACACCACCCTGAGCGATGGTCACTCGGCCCATGAGTTTGTTCAGCTCCTCGTCGTTGCGCACCGCCAGCTGCAGGTGACGGGGGATGATACGAGTCTTCTTGTTGTCCCGAGCGGCGTTTCCAGCCAACTCCAGAATCTCAGCGGTCAGATACTCGAGCACAGCAGCCAGATAAACCGGAGCACCAGCACCGACGCGCTGGGCGTAGTTACCTTTTCGGAGGAGTCTGTGAACACGGCCTACGGGGAACTGCAAGCCTGCTCTGGAGGAGCGAGTCTTCGCCTTGGCTCTAGTCTTACCGCCGGTTTTACCTCTCCCACTCATCTTTAAAGTGTGTTGAAACTTATGCAGAATGATAAAAATTCAACTGAGCGATCAGTATTTATTTTGAGTGCTGGTCATCTATTGGTCAGACTCTGTCACAGCTGCAAACCAATCACTACAAGCCACTCCCAAACTCCAAATCCCTCCTCTTACAGAAGTTTTTTTTGTTCATAGATATATATATAGCATGACATGTCATTATGCCATGCTATATATATCTATGTTTTTTTTTTCCATTCTGCTGTAATTAGACAAATGAAAAGGGGAAAAAAATGGAAAAAACAAAAATACAAACATGTAGTAGTAAGTAGTTGAGCCTCTGATACTCAGTTTAAAGCAAAAATAGCATGAAGTGTTTCAGTTATCCGTTCCGTTCATATATATATGATACTAATGTGAATAGAAATAATCAATAAAGGTTTTCTATAGAGTAATATAATGCACTGTTGACTGCACCGTGAAGCAGGCTTTTAAGATATCTAAAAATTTGCTCTTTAATTGTAGCATGTCGGTGGCTCTTAAAAGAGCCGTTTTGTTTTGGAAAGAAAAAAAACACAAAGACCGATGCTTATTTCTTTTTGGGGGTAGCCCTTTTAGGCTTGGCTGCTTTAGGCTTTGCCGTCTTGGGTTTGGCTGCCTTGGTCTTCTTGGGACTCTTGGCTGCTTTCTTTGCAGCTGCTGGCTTCTTGGCTTTCTTCGGACTCTTTGCCGCCTTCTTGGCAGCTGCAGGCTTCTTCGCCTTTTTGGGGCTCTTTGTCGCCTTCTTTGCAGCGGCGGCCGGTTTCTTCACCTTTTTCGGGGATTTCTTGACGGCGGGTTTCTTCACTGCAGGCTTCTTTGCTTTCGCAGGCGTTTTCTTGGCGGGCTTTTTCTTGGTCTCGGCTTGCTTCTTGTTGAGCTTGAAAGAGCCGGAGGCGCCGGTACCTTTGGTCTGGACCAGGGTGCCGTTGGTCACCAAACTCTTGACGGCGACCTTGACGCGGGAGTTGTTCTTCTCCACGTCGTAGCCGCCCGCAGAAAGAGCCTTCTTCAGGGCGGCGAGGGACACGCCGCTTCTCTCCTTGGAGGCAGAAACGGTCTTGACGATGAGGTCTCTGACGCTCGGGCCCGTTTTCTTGGGCTTAGACGCCGATTTCTTTTTGGGAGCTTTAGCCGGCGCAGCGGCAGCTGGAGCGGTTTCAGCCATGTCTCTGAATAGACAATTGTTCGCACGTCGATAGACAGAATACAGAATAGAGAAATGTAGAGCGGCACCGCTGAACTTAACTGCTACATGAGAACCATGTAGACTCAATACCCAATCCAACAGTACTTTTAGCCTTAGCGAATACACAAAGTAAAACAGATGTATCAAAACATCTTTGCAGATGCTAGTGGTAGATGCTAATGCTTTCTTGGTTTTAATATAGACTATCTATGGATCTATGTATATCTATTTTTTTTATTTAAAAACATTTAAAATGCAATTGACTCATGCGCTGCTAAAGTTATATTTTGAGTATTATTAGTCTTCAATGCCGCATTCTTTAGAAATAATTCGAATATGCTTATATGCTACATTACTTATTGTATATGTATATTTGACATTTGATGAACAGAAAACGTTTTATTTTTCATTGTACAATCGAATTAATCTTTTCAAACTGCAAGTGGGATATTATTCAGTTAAAAACAACTAACACAAAACACAATAGCAACATGAAAACATGAAAAAAACGTGATTTAAAAAAATAGTGATGTTTTTTGCAAATAAACTCTTTTTAAACTAATTTTAAATTATGTTTTTAAAAGCTTGAAATTAAAAACTGCACAACAGCTTTCAACAATGCACAGAATTACATAAACAAAGCGTATCGAAACATCTTTGCAGAGCAGAAAGTAGATGCTAATGCTTTTCTTGAGTTTAAACGACTTAGTAATTATGTATGTATGTATCTGTCTATAACTTTTTATTTGAATATAATTCAAATGTGTTTGACTTATGCACTGGCAGTGCTATATTTCCAAAATCATTCGTTTTAAAAGTCACGTGATTTGTCAGAATTCATTCTGATAACCATGCTGTATCAGTACCTATTATTTTATTTGCATCTCACATTTGATAAACATTATAGCCACAATAACATGAAAAACATTTTAATGATCTACTTTCCAAAGTAACATGAAAAAAATGCTATAGACAATTTTCAAAGTGCATAAATACGGAAGAGGATTAGGGCCAAGCATAAAAAATGGAATAATTTCGAGATTAAAGTCGTTAAATAACGAGAATAAAGTCAAGTGTCGAGAAAAAACTCGTCAAATAACGAGAAAAAAAGTCAAAATGTTGAGAATAAAGCAGTTAAATTTCGAGAAAAAAGTCGTTAGAAAAGAGGATTTTAACTGCCTTAATTATAGTGCATTCATTAAGTGGTACTACAGTGAATCCATTATTCGTTTGTGTATCGGAAAGTATTCTAAATGCAGTTATGGCAGTGTATCATCTGCATTTCTGCATTAATTCACCATGGAGTCTGTGGTTTGAATAGAGGTAAAGGGCTTTTATGGAGAGCTTAACCCCCAATAAGGCAGCATACAGACTATTTCTTAATATAAACATAAAATAGGCTAAATTACATTCGTTATAATCACATCCAACAATACTGGTATCGGTCACCATTTTTAAGTAGGCTATGAAAGCGCTCTTTCGAGTTTGCTGCGTTCAGAAATTCTCATGCGCTAAAGAAATAACAGCGCGTATGAAAACATTTCACGCCGAAAGCTCTTCAAGTGATAAGATGGGTGGCTCTTAAAAGAGCCTTTGGGTCTCGTGGAGCGGTGCTCTACTTGGAGCTGGTATACTTGGTGACGGCCTTGGTGCCCTCAGACACGGCGTGTTTGGCCAGCTCTCCGGGCAGCAGCAGACGCACGGCGGTCTGGATCTCTCTCGAGGTGATGGTGGAGCGCTTGTTGTAGTGAGCGAGACGAGACGACTCCCCGGCGATGCGCTCGAAGATGTCGTTGACGAAAGAGTTCATGATCCCCATCGCTTTAGAAGAGATGCCAGTGTCAGGATGAACTTGTTTCAACACTTTGTAAACGTAGATGGCGTAGCTTTCTTTCCTGCTCTTTCTGCGCTTCTTTCCTCCTTTGCCGGCGGTCTTCGTGACGGCCTTCTTTGAGCCTTTTTTAGGCGCGGACTTTGCTGGTTCAGGCATGTTGGTTCACAACGGAATATACTTGGAAGAAGAACATTCTGGGTATTTATTGAACACTCATGCTAATTTAAGAGGGCTGGCTGCTGTTGTCTGATTGTGTCTTTTCCCACAATGAATGAAAGAAACATATTTCATTGGTTAGAAGTCGGTCGGCGAGACAGACACACCAGCCAATCCCAGGCTTCTAAGTTTGAACGCCTCCCGTCCCCTCCCACACAGGCTTCTTTTCTTGACTTTCCCGCTCAAAATGTCTGTGATAAATATAGGGGGGTTTTCCGGACAGAAATTAAGCCTAGGCTAGTCTTAAACCAAAATGACAATTTAAAACAGATTAAAATAAATCTGCTTTCTCTGTCATTATTTTAAATAGTCTCAGATTTAGTATAATCCTGATTTTAATAATTTGACTTCCTGAAGGAAAACTACTTCTGGAGTAAATTGGATCTTTAATCACAGGAGGCAGGTTTAACTTCAGATTAATGTTGTGTTTCCAGTCTTTATGCATCAGAATGATTGATAACCTTTGGAGATATGAACAAAGAAAGTCTCTAAAAATGAATCAACACTGGTAATAATAATAATAATAATAATAATAAAAACAGAGATAGAAAGAAAGTGAAATCCCACAATAAAACAATTGTTTTGGTCTAACACATTGTTCACAATTAACAGCACCCTTTTATTCAATAATTTTTGAAACCTTTTGTCAATTTAACAGCTTTGAGTTTTCTCCAATTGATTGGTTCATTGGAACTCCTTAATTATTATTATTACTATTATCATTATTTTATTTATTGTCCTAATGGTGGAAAATAAAAAGTTCAATGCTTTAGCTTTTTCATGTTCTATTTTCTTAACTTTATATTTTGTAAAGCTCAACAATCGTTGCTGATGTCATAGTCATGGCTGAATAATTTATGGTCCTAGCCACTCTGGTGTTCTAAAACAATTAAGATATGAATGGGAATATAGATCTTCAGATATTTTACTCATAATAATTTCTATTATACTTTCAATCAGAGAAAAAAAAATGTGATTTTGATAAAAAGTTTGATTTTTGTGATTGTTTTTATTGTTAAAAAAAGATCAGAAGAATAAACAATACAGATTTATTTTCACAATCATCTTTGATGATATGTATAGTATGTACATTTTATGTATAGTAATGGCAAAAACAACAATTAACTTACAAAACAGCTGGTTGCAATAATTAATGCAAAAATCCATTACAAAGTGACTAGTAATTACTACTGTTTTTATTATTCAACACTTGATGTGTTTATTTTGCTTTAAAAAGTTTATATTATTCAGTAACATTTTTGTTTGTTTTTGTTGATTGCAGGCTTTATTCTGCTACTATTTTTTTTTCCCTTGTAGTTTCTTTTCAGTTACAATTTCAAGCTTTTCGTGGTTCGTTTCAAGTTTTTCAGGCAAGCTCTATCCTGCTAATTCAGATTAGCATAGTTGGTTTTAAATTAATTTAGTTTATTTTAAGTTCAGGGATCCATAGTCAAAGAAACGGTTCTCTCTACTTAACCTCGATTTTAAAAAAATGATTTCTGAAACACAGATTAGCTTTTCTAGATTAGGCCTACTCCTATTTTAAATGTAATTATCCGGGAAACCACCACAAAGTTGAAGAGATTTAGTTTAAAATTAAATCGAGTAAAAATAAAAAACAAAAGTCTTATAAATCTGCGCTCAAACAGACAGATTTTTGTTTAGATTAATAACGCGTTAATTTTAATAGCAAAACTACATGAAATACTCTTTCTGAAAATATGGGTGGCTCTTAAAAGAGCCGTTGGGTCTTTATGATGGTACGGATATGTTTAACCTCCGAAGCCGTACAGAGTGCGTCCCTGGCGTTTCAGAGCGTACACGACGTCCATGGCGGTGACGGTCTTTCTCTTAGCGTGCTCGGTGTAGGTAACGGCATCACGGATCACGTTCTCCAGAAACACCTTCAACACACCGCGAGTCTCCTCGTAGATAAGACCGGATATACGCTTGACTCCACCGCGGCGAGCGAGACGACGGATGGCGGGTTTGGTGATACCCTGGATATTATCACGCAGAACTTTACGGTGACGCTTAGCGCCTCCTTTCCCGAGTCCTTTACCTCCCTTGCCTCTTCCAGACATCGTTATAAATCTTCAAGCTGATTTGCTGTTTTAGAAGAAACTGAATATGTGGTTGTGCGCCAAGCGCTTTACAGTAGTCTACAGGACCTAGTTGAAACCCACGAAGGCGGAGCTATACACCCTGACCTTCCCCCTGTCTCTCGAGAGATCAATCTCTCTCAAAATTCAGATAAGCTTGATTGGCATAACTTGCACAGTAAAGGTGTAAGGAACAAATGATTATGCAACACAAAACACATAAAAAGTTTTTTTCGTTGTGTTTTTTTTAAGTAAAGTTAGACAGAGTAGTATGTTTTGCCAACTCTGTATAGTAACTCTTTTTAGTATTGAAAATATGAAATTTATGAAAAATTCAAGTGTTTTAAATTGACCACAGCAGTGTGTAAGTGGTTAATTTGACCATTCATCCACTTAAAATCTTTTTTTTGTTTTTGTTTTTTTATTATTATTGCACAAGTGTCTATGTTATGTCTATGCCTAAACACAGCATAAGCGGCTCAGTGGGGAATGCGGTTTCTTAATAGCAAGATTTTTTTGGTTTGAGTCACAGCTGTCAGAAACTCTTTCTTCACAATCTAGAAGTGTGATTTACAGATGCAGAATTTTTTTTCTCTGTTTTTTCAGCATTGTTCAATACTGAAATAACATTTTCAAAACTGTTCGTACAGTCTGCATTACCAAAATGAATCTTGGCCAAATGGATCATCCCACTTCCAAAACTCACTCAGGCCAACAAAACTAGTGAGTGTGAATACGAATGTGTGTGATGGTCTGGTCATTTGTTCCAGATGGTCGTTTTGTCTATGAACCAGTAAAGGCTCCAGCCTTATGACGCTATGGTACAAGCGCTGGAACATGAAAATGTATAGAATAGATGGATTTTCAGCACCGTGACGATTGTGCTTCTCCCTCTCGGACACAAATATGTTATATTTCTGTATAATTCCTGCAGAAATGTTTGCCATTGTTATTTGAATGCGACATTATCAGTTTTGAAAGCAGCGTGTTAGCATTTGAAAAATGTAGTGTTTTTCAAATTGTTTTATTTATGGTTGTAATGAAACTGCACTGATAAACTTCAAGCCCTACATGAAGGTGAAGTTTAGATTGTTTTTCTGTCTAATATTTAAGAAATTATGTTCTTACGAACGTGATATGGAGTTGTTGTATAATGGTTCTTAGATGACGAGCACTTTTAATACGAAAGCTCTTCAAGTGATAAGATGGGTGGCTCTTAAAAGAGCCTTTGGGTGTCGAAGGGCGGGAGTAGAGCTCTACTTGGAGCTGGTGTACTTGGTGACGGCTTTAGTGCCCTCAGACACGGCGTGTTTGGCCAGCTCTCCGGGCAGCAGCAGACGCACGGCGGTCTGGATCTCTCTCGAGGTGATGGTGGAGCGCTTGTTGTAGTGAGCGAGACGAGACGACTCCCCGGCGATGCGCTCGAAGATGTCGTTGACGAAAGAGTTCATGATCCCCATCGCTTTAGAAGAGATGCCAGTGTCAGGATGAACCTGCTTCAACACTTTGTAAACGTAGATGGCGTAGCTTTCTTTCCTGCTCTTTCTGCGCTTCTTTCCTCCTTTACCGGCGGTCTTAGTGACGGCCTTCTTGGAGCCCTTCTTCGGCGCGGACTTCGCTGGTTCTGGCATGATCAAAACGTAGCTGCTTGAATAATAGTACTTCGCCAGCCATGAAAATTTATTGACTTGTCTATGCTAATTTTCAAGAAGATGTAGAACCTTCTGATTGTGTGTTTTCAAAGTCCGACCTCACAAACCCGTATGTGATTGGGCAACTCAAAGTATCACGAGTGGAACGAGGGCCAATCACAAGCGGTGAATTGATAGCTCCACCCACCACTGATGATTTTAGTCATTCCAACACTACAGTGTTGCCAACTTAGAGACTTTGTCGCTAGATTTAGCGACCTTTCAGACCCCCTTGACGACATTTTTTTTTTCCAAAAAAGCGACTAGCGACAAATCTAGCGACTTCTTGGACAAACCTCAGCGAGTCTGTGGTACTGCCGTGGGCGCGCGAGTTATTGTTCTCCTTTTGTTACAGTCAACATCTCAGCAAGGCCCAAGAACCCAAGAGTTTCCCATAAAAATCTATATTTGTTGAATTTGGATGTCAGACAGACACTGTAAAGTCAGAAAGTGGGACCACTGAGATATTGCCAAATATGTGATCAGTGGGCACACAAACCTCCACAGGCACATTGAAGGATTTCCATGTAAAAAGCAGAGGTATGAAGTACACACTAAATGTTTATGACTATTAAAATTCACAATTAGTACATTATTTAATTGTAAGCTACTGTGTAAAATTGCTAACATACAAATTGTCTCCATGAAAACTTGATTTAAAGTACTGTGACGGGTATTTTAAGCATTTTGTTTTGTTTTGTTTTGGCACTTGTAGGCATTCAGGCAACAGTTTTTAGCCAAGATGTGGGGACTGAAATGACAGTCATGTTGCCAGATGTGCACCTGTCTTCAAAACCAAAAAAGGGCTCAATGTTCAGACCAATCAAGAGACCTCGTCTGGAGCTGTAGGAGGAGGATGACACTGAATCAGAGGTAAAAGTGGAACCCTATGACACAACATATAACCCAGCGTACTCTGCCGCTTAGTATTCATTTTGAATGTAAATAAAAGTAAATGCATAAAACTCAATTACTTTTCAATGAACATATATATATATATATATATATATATATATGTGTGTGTGTGTGTGTGTGTGTGTGTGTGTGTGTGTGTGTGTCTATATTTAGGATAGATCCACAGACGAAAAAAAAAAACATCGTTTTTGAAAGTTGCTTAAGAGAGTTACTGGGGTCCTGCCCAAATTGTAAAACAAAATGTGCAGTCCAAAGCAGGCAAATGGGTACTTTTGTGGCATTCACTCAGCTCTCTGAAAAGTGTCAGTACCACAGACAGTGGCAGAGCCAGCCCATTGTAGGAAGTACACCAGTTGGGAATCTGCTGCAACATATTTCACTGGTGGATCTTTTGTTCAACTGCAAAAGGTATTTCAAACCATATTACAGTTACATTAATGGAGAAGTAACTGTTGTTTTCAGTTTATATGAAAAAATTCTTTCAAATTCTTTCACAGATTTTTAAGGCCATGAACCTCCAGATGATGAAATACAGCACTTTCAGGAAACATGGCAGGAATTTAATTGAGCCTACTATCATACATAAGTGGAACAAAGATCAACTGCATCAGCTGCAACAGCAGGAGAAGATATGCACGGTGACACACCAGGTGTGCTTACAACATTAATAATTAGGCTGTTTATTTTAAAAGTACAGTAGTTTTTCTAAATCATTTATATTGCCGTAGGACACTCAGCCAAATTCGCTAGCTACACTTTGATGCATTTGGAAACCAACAGTTCTGGATATTAAAAAAAAAAAAAAGGTTAGTAACACCCTCTGTTATTGTTATTTGAAATACGCTATACCCAAAACTGAGCAATGAGGTGGGAGGCAGTTATTCCATGGAAAAGGAAGGATTAAACTGGGGTTGAATGGTTTGGCTGTTGACTACATAATCACAGATAGACACCTACAGATTAAAAAAGTACCTGATGGAACGCAATATCACTCAGTTCTGTGATGTGAGGCACTTTGAGAAAGGTAATTATTCTTATTTTTGTATTAAATTAATTACAAACACGATTACAGGCCTGTACATTTTGCTTGTGATTTGTTTATATAAAAGTAACGATTATACATTTGGCATATGTGTTTGTACAGGGTTGTCAAAGAAACTAGACAAACTATTACAGAGAAAAGACTGCAAGGTGCTGAAGATGTGGTTGCGTAAAAATATATATATATATATATATATATATATATACAAATATATATATAAACACATATACTGGAGCGCGACTTCATCTGTGTATGGGCCAGAAAAGGTGGCAAAGTGGACCTCACTGCTGAACCACATTCAAAATGCGCATGCTCACAAAAACCCCCTGTTTCTTAAATGTGAACAACCAGACAGAGTTTCCAGGAATCCAAATAAGTGGTTCTAACCAGGTGTGATCAACAAGAAAGGGTAACTAAAGTGACAGTGAATTAGTAAATGTACAGATCTTCTTCATAGTTTCATATCTGCTGTTGTAGGTTCAGTGGAACTCCACAAATTGGGAAAGGTGCACTATAACAAAAGAGTATTGTCGGACGTAGAAAAACTCATAGCCTTATTCTGCATTTCATCCCAAAGAAAATGGTTTTCAATTACATAGGAATGTTGTGCAGGTAACAGCCATAATGACATATTTAGCAATGTTACAAAAAATCTTACTGTTTACTAAAGTTCTCATATTTTATGGGTTGTGCACCATTTACAGGTTGTATCTCGCAGCCATGCACTACAATGAAAATGCTGACCGTGACCAGGCAACAACCACTATAACAGGACAGGCTGTGTTCAAATCCGAAGTCAAAAAAGGGGGAATTCACAGCAAAGCCAGTGAAAACAGAACCAACATGCAGTAAGTTGAAAAAAATAAAATTAACAATAATATCAAACAAATAAATAACTGTAATAAAATAAATGGGAAAATACATAAGTATTTATAAATGTGACCTGCTCTAGTAAAAGGAGGTCAACATTCCATTTTAAGATAAGGACTGAAAATGTGGAAAAAGAATGAAATAAAAATAAAAATTGCTAATTTCAAAGAACGGACATTTAAAAACAATCTCCCAAAGTTTTGTTGTCCAGATAATTGAGTAAAAGTATTTAAATGACTTTTAAAGTTGACTTAACCCCAAAAGGTCGTTATCCCGGTACTGGTAGAGGAATTATGCAGTTTTACATGTTGGAGCCCAAATATAGACATAAATATTATGTTTTAAAAGCTCGAACAATTGAAACCTTCCAAAATACATGCATCAATATTGCATTTGTTACACAAAGTCCGAAAATAAGGTCTGAATTCACCCTCACAAGTCACAATGAAGATCGACCTAATCGTATAATTCAGACTTGGGTACAGAAAACCCATTTGAAGTGGATCAAAAAAGTTGAATGCATTTTGGTTGTAGGTTTTAGAACATTTATTAAAGCTTTTGATTCACTTCATATGTTGACTAGTGTAGTCATACGGACTGATTACAAATACCGTGGTGCAGCTAAATGGCTAGTATAGCAAAACCACGTTAAAGTGTGGTTACTTTAGTTTAACTACTATGTTTTTTATTTGTAGTAAACCCGTGTTTATTTTTGATAATTAAAACATATGTAACCGAGTGCAGAAATGAACGGGAGTAATCTTACCTAAGACTGATATTACAATAGCCAGTCTTAACAGTTTACGTGATCTGGCTTGTCATTTATATTTATTTATTTTTTTTCTATATCAAAATATATCAAACGTGCATGCAGTAAGAGCATCTACGGCATGTTGCGTTGGCCAAAACACACAAGGAGACCCGTTGTGAAAAATAATATCACCGACATCGCATTTGGACGGGATTAGTTTTCTCAGAGGATCACTGAGTTTGCTGAAAAACAGTAGGTAATTTGCTCTGGAATTATCACAGAGGT
>JAUMHR010000295.1:5108356-5119481 GCA_032361145.1 Enteromius fasciolatus
GTATTGTAAACACACTGAACTGGAGAGAGGAAAAACATGCTTACCCGCAGCAGCATTAACCATTTTCTGCTGAACTATGGTACGCGAAAATTGACAAAATAGTCATAACATCTGCAATGTATTGACCACTAGAGGACACCAAAACACCATTCGATTTAACTCACTCTTCTAATTTCATGAAATTCAACAATGAATATAGTTAGTATTAAAATGTTCTTTTTTTTTAACTCTGTTACACACACACACATATATATATATATATATATATATATATATAGAATGAAAGGTGTTTATCTGTCGATCCTCTGTAGAGTGGATATGTTTTATTGTTGTTTTAAAAATGACCAATGCCTTTTTTTTTTTAATTTGAAATTTCTTTAGAAACCTTTTCCAAATGTTCCAAAACTTTGGAACAGTTTACCTATGTCCATTAGATCTGTCTCCACACAGCATGAGTTTACTGTAAAACTTAAAACCTTTCTATTTTCAATCGCTTACAACTGTAGCTAACTGGAATTTGACAATGCTGGTCTTTGCTGTCCTTCTTAATGTTTTAAATATTTATATGTTGTTGATAGTTGACTGCCTGTACAGCACCTTGGTCAACAATTGTTGTTTTTAATGGTGCTATATAAATAAAATTGAAATTTTCAGAACTTTGAATTAATTTTCTTGATTTTATCAGACAAGTAGATCTTTAATGCAGCCAAACTCTTCACACAGAGATGTTTTTTTTCTTTCAGAATGCGATTAGATCTGATCTGAACATGTGGGCTTGAACCTGCAGCGTCGTGGTGTGAAAGATGTTCCAGTCACACCGTAAAAGCTGCTTTATCTTGAATTGTAAAGAGATGTTGAGAGAAGATAGTAAGATACTGCAGGCACGTCAGACGCTCCTTCTGCCAACAGATCTTCCCAGCAGAGCTCCGATGGGTAAGCTGAGTTTAATCTGTTACATACGTTTGTCAGAGAGGGAAACTCAAACAAAACACATTTACAAATATATACTGCGATCAAATGGCAGATATGAGCAGGATGTTCAGCATTAGGACACTATTCATAATTTAGCATTCAAAATTGTGCAAATATCCGTGCTTACATCCAAACGAATAGAACAATGTAAGCAAATACATTTAATCTCGAGCAAGTTTACTTTTCTCATTCTAGAAGAAGAATAGAGTACTTTACATAAACTGTCAGTGTGTCTTGTTTTCAGTCACAGATAAAGACATCATTCCCACAAATCAATACTGACTGTAAAATCATCAAAGTAAAAAGAATGAGTCCCGCTCTCTCTTCATGTCTCTCCTTAACCATCCAAGGAGCCAAAAATAGATATAAACAAAAATAAATCAACTGCAGTTCAGAGAATCTGTGATTTTGTTTCATACTTGGGTTTTTTGGTTGTCTAATGTTGTTACTAATTCAAGAAAGCCAAACTTAAATTCATCATGTCTGACACACAGTCAGGAGAGATGTGAGCATGCGTGTTTAAAGGCAAAAAATCATACATTTATTGTAGATGACCTTTGAGGAAGTTTAGCAAAGCTGTGTAGACTGATGTAACAGATTTGAGAATAATCCTCTTATAGAGCTCATCTTGCCCCTTGAGCAGTGCAGGAAGAAGGTGATTACGTGGTAAATCATGGTAAATCCACACTTCCACATTTAAATGACCTGCTTTTGTTTTACTGTGTGTCCTGCAGAGAGATTACGACTTAACACAAAACGCAAAGAGCTGAATTATGAAGCAAAACTTCCACAACTTCACCTCATCACAGATTTACTGTCAGTGTTTTTAGGATCTTTGACTCTTTGGAGTTTTAGAAAAGCAAGCTTTGAAGTCTTTGTGCTCCCCGTTTGGTCATAGAAAACAGGTTGTGATTTGAATCAGAGCAACATAAGGGCCTTTTCATTAACAATATTAAACAAACTCTGTGGTCATTGAAGTCGCGGTGAGTCTAGATGTGTAAAACACAAATGCAAGTATGGAGGCAAAAGTCAAAGAAAACAGATCGTGGTTTTGGAATCTAACAGATTGTTTTCTGGAAAATCCCAGTTCTTCTGAAATAAAGCACATCATGTAATGTGCAGCAGCATTTACAACAACATCTAAAACACTGTGATGTAGAAACGACCAACACCTGAGAAGAAATAATCCCAAGTTCTGTATTTGAAGTGTGATCCTTATAAAGAAAGTCTTGGGGAAATCTGGTCAAATCTACCTTATCTGATAATCAAAATGTGAATAAGATGAGAAGAAGAGTAAGAACAGAAAGTGTCGTTGTTTAAAAGGAGGGTAACGTGACTTCTGCTCTCCTCAGAGATCAGCGCAACACAAAAAAACACAACACATGGTTACTGAGAGGTTTGTCACTCGGCCATGAAAGAGTCTTTTTGGAAGAAGAAATTTCACCAGTAAAGGTTAGAAGAGTTGAGGTGATGGAGGTACAATTAAACTAACCCTATATTCAACTACATAAAATTTGCTATAAATAATATAAAACCAAGCAATATGCTAAAAAAACCCTCTGAATGCTTTAGCAACTGTAGATCAAGACTCCAGAAACCACCAGCATACTGGCCACTAGCATACTTACTTTTCACACATTATTTCTTCAGAGAGTGAAACATTTCTCTCTCTATATTTGTAACCAATAGTAGTAAACCGTGCCGGTGTGAGTAAAAGAGAAAGAGGGCCTGGTAACTTCATGCCATGCTGTTGAGTATTTATGTTCTCGCAGGCACACATATTCACCAGAGACACTTAACCCTAACGATTAAAGGAAACAAAAGCTGCAATGACAGGAATCTGCTCCGAATGGAGCATAAGACGTTAACAATAAAAGACGTTAGTGGCAGTGGATCCAACAAATGTTCATCAGCCGGGCAGCAGGACACTTCAGAAGAGCTGTAATCTCCTCTTTGTCACTTTCGTCTTTTCCTCATTTGTTTCTCGCTGGTTCTTCTCAGCAGTGAGTTTGTACTCTGTCATTATCTCATAACCTTTAGCCCCCCCCCTGACCCCGCTGTGACCTGAGTCAAAGTATTTGTAAGAGTCTTATAAAGCTGCAAAACACTGATGTGACTCTTTCACATTTAGTCATCTGATATTTCCTGACTGAATCAGACTCATGTTACAGTGAGACTCACATCCACAACCCTCTCGTCTGGAGCTTTAGCTCTGAGTGCAGCTGAAAGAAAAATCTATTTAATACCCTGTAATTCTGTCCTGAGGACACACACACACACACACACACACACACTTTTAGGTTAATTTTACCTTGCACTAAACAAAAGGATAAACAAACAATAACTAACCCTAACAAATAAATAAACACAATTGTATTCACGCCTCAGCTAACATTACTGTTCGTTCTGTGCAGGTGATTATCCATCCATCCGTTTTTTGGGGCCAAAAAAATTTTCACTGTGTGTTCTGTGTGTATATAATGACAAGTTTTGTTTAAGATATACCTTTTTTATGGCTTTAAATTAGATAAGCATTTTTATAATATAGTCACGTTTATAACAGTAGTTTGTATTGTAGTAAACCTGTCACCTGTGATCTCCTTCTATGCTGTTTATTCTTTGAATCTCTTGTTTCTCCTTTGTGCCTGCGATGACATGACAATGTGACAATTATGTGATTTTATTTGTATTTTCAACTGCGTTGTTTCTGGGCAAACCATTTTCAGAATTTTCTGCATGTTTGCAGCTTCTCAAATTAGAGCTGAAAACGGCTTCAGACATCTGTCTATTCAGCTTTTTCCTCATTCACAGCAACTTGCAGCATAGTTTTTTTTCCTTTCATGCTGAAAGGGGAGACAAATCTAAAACTATGACTCATACCGAGGTGTTTGGTATCACAAGAAATCAGCATATCACTGATGTTTTATATTTGTCCCCGGACAGTTTTTCATGTTTCATCTTGACACAGGTGCAGCACCTAAAGACAAACACACACACAATGCATATGCTTTATACTTGAGATGATTCTGTGGTAGGAAGAGTCAAGGCATCTAAATGTATTGGCTGTGGGTGAGACAACAGGGTTTCTATGAGTTAAGAATGATAATGCAGAATGATAACCATCTGTTATTTAATGAAGGAAATAATTGCATTTTAATTGTTAAATTGGAAATGTAACACAAATAATACATTTAATAGGAAAAGTCTTTTGTTTTTTTTCTAAAAGTGGGCCCAGTACTGAGCCCGGTGGAACACCGTTGGGTGTGAAATCCATGCCCTCTAGGTTTAGTCACTACAGTGCCTCTTTTAGTGATCATGGGATTGAGGTTTACTCTCTTACTTTAGAAGAACAATTAAAATGAAATGTACCAGTATAAAACAACTTTGTGTGAGATTTCTTTGTCAGTTGTCTGTTACCCACATACAGTCCATCAGAGCTCAGAACAGACGTGTTTCTCATAGTGTGATGGCAGCAATCTTTCAGGAAAACACAGGAATTAACCCAGCTGTTTACATTACCTGAAAGAAAAACACGTTTCGCATGAGCACGCTGATACGAACAGCCTCTCAGACAGTTCGACTCCTGCGGCTGTCTCACAGTCACCTGAGTGTGGCGAGATCATTAACAAAACAACATGTATCCAGTTTGACAGGCCATATACACTCTCTGATGATTCAGGATCTAAGGCCTTTGTGTGCCTTTGACAGGGAAGTTCTCGAACGCTGGCTGACAAGGTGAAAAACTCATATGTGTTAAAGTGGAGAGTGGCTACAATACAAATTCTATGTAATGTAATTGAAAGAGGTGCTTTTGACATCGACATGCAACTGTGTGAGTTTTGAATGAGGCTGTTAACGGGAAGGTTTGGTGGTTTTCTGTCTGCAAATATCTTACGGTTGCTGCCTGTCTCTTAGTGTAGCTGCTTGGAAAAGAAACAATATCTTTAATCTTGATTTGACCCCGAGAATCAGGAGAAACAAACACTGTCGACTTTATCTTTGCTAGTGTGTTTCATCTAACCCTTCTGCCAGCACTGCGATACCTCTACCGATTACTGCAGCTCTCAGACAGGCTCTTATTCCAGCCTTTATTGTTTGTGTGATAGAAACACAGTTCTTTCCCATAAAATCTAGCAAGAGCCACAGAGATAAACTTCACTGACATGTCTCTTTTAGTGTGCCTTATCTGATAGTATTGCTGATTGTCTCTGTCTGTTTTAATTCCTTCATATTGTCATGTGTAAATATCTGGCAGGAACAATAACAGGTTCCTCATGAAAAGGTATCTTGAAATCAAGAAGAAAAACAAAATTCTCCAGTTGTGAAATACTATATGAAGTTTTCCTTTTCTCTGAATATATATATATATATATGTGTGTGTGTGTGTGTGTGTGTGTTTATTTATTATAATCTTAATTCTTACTTATCATGCATCAAATTAATTTGAGCTAGTATTTTCAGTTAATGAAAAAAGTACTAAATGCCACAAAAAGGACACTCGTGAGCACCATTCTGAACGATAAAATGACAGCAGTGTTTCCTAACCCTGTTCCTGGAAGTACACCAACACAACCACACATTTTCCAGGACCAGAAATGTATTGGTCAGATAAGGGAGACATCCAAAATGTGCACTGTTGGTGTTCCTCTATGAACAAGGTTGGGAAACACTGATCTACAGTCTTGAGGACTTCATGGACACATGTATGCAGTGGCATTGTAAGTCCACAAGACTGCAAGTGTACATGAAACACTGGCACATTCAGTCATTCATCCATCTCTGCTTGAAACTAAGAACAGGCAGACTGACTCTTGGTTGATCTCAGTTTTTTTCATTTAACCTTACGGATTTAAGAGGTTTATCTGGTGTAAGTAGCTGTAATTATATATGGAGACAGTTATCAAATCTTAGCTGTTGTTAACTTGACTCTCGTGGCTCTGTTTTGAATTCTGGCGGTGACCTGTATCATCCTGTGAAGCAAACAGTCAGTGACCCCTGCACTGACCCCCATCACAGCCGCAGACAGAAATCCATTAGTATCTGCGTCTGAGCAGCTGTTTAACCAGGCCCGTCTCCAGATAGGAGATGCAGGGTGGGCCGGGGTTTAGGCCTAACTAAATTATTTTTCCTGATGAATTTATTAGACTCTAGGAACAAAGCGGACACAGTCATCAGGTGCGTCCTGACCTTCACTGTCTTCACTGGGTGTTTATGCAATATTTGCATTCATTCACATCACATGCCATTTGATTAGCTACTCTTGTGGTTGACTTTCTTGATTCGGCTGATGCAGGACACTATGGAATGCGCATTAGAGGGGATTTACAAGTGGGTACGCAAAGCCGACCAATAAAGAAGTGGGTAAACGCCGTGTACACCTGCACTAGACCACTGAGACTATCAAGACCATGCACTAACATATATCAAGAGATGCTGAGCTCATTGACAAATATCTTGTAAGACCTTGTAAGATGCTTTCCCTTTACACAGTACTGTACGCGTGATCGCCAAATCAAAAGTTAAAGTGAACAGCGCATTCAAAAGGATTTAAATTCCGTGCAAATTGGTAGCAGCTCCCTGGTGCACGAAAATTACATTCATTATAAGCAGGTTTGTGGGTGAGGACGGGAGTGGAGACTGCGTGGCGGGAAAAATGAATATCTGAACAATTTTGTGATTGGCTGTTAAGTACTGTGAGGCCAGGCAGAGCCAAGCATTTGATAGGGTGGACCAGGCCCATCCTGACCCCCCTGTAGAGCCGGGCCTTTGTTTAACGTTTAACACAGCACCTGACCCTCGACTCGTTCTCCGTCACGGACTCTTAGCCTGAGCTGAAGTACATGCTTGTAGGTCTGAGCGTGTCTTTGGTGCTTGAGTGAACTACACAGATCATCCTACTAGTTTAAAATCAAATCAAAAGTGCAAAATCTAATTGAAACTTTTGTGTCTGTCATATGGATTCAAACTCATATATGACTTTAGTTTGCTCTGCTTTTCACTTGTCTTTGGTCACTTTCAATCGCAGGAATAATCTCCACTTGGAGCCAAGTGGACCACCGATTCTCCAGAGCTCTCCAAATACTTTTTTCCTGGTATTTGCGTTCACTTGTTCGAGGAGACGCCCGCGTGTTCTTCTGGGAGAGAAGCAGAAAAGAAGAGAAAGGAGGATCTTATCATTTCATTCACAGCTTCTCCATCTGCGTCTTATCAGAGCGCTGCGGATCTTATCTGCGCACATGCTGCCTTTCTACATGGATGAGCAACAGTGAACCACTATAGCAGGAGTGTGTGTGTGTGTGTGTGTGTGTGAGATCCTACAGAGAAATTAAACAGAGTGGCTTCACTCTTTGAATACACTATTAGAAAACATGACAATCTCTCATAAATGGGAAATAACTGAAGAGTTTCCTCAGCTATTGTCAGGATATGGAATCAGTTGGAAATCATTTTGAAGTGAGAAAGATCAAAAACTCATACATGGACAACACTATCTTCAGTGATACTGTACAAGCGTTTATCATTTGTAATCTGCCCTGGTCAAACTCAGAGATTTGAATTTTATTAATGTTATCTTGATATTTACACTAAAGTTAGTCACTTTTTGTGCTTACAAAATATTACCAAAAAGAAGTAGGGGTGTCTTCGAATAGTTGACGATTCACTGCTGAATATTCACAGTTCACTCACAGTCGAATATTCGCGGGGTGTTATGACTTTCTCTTATTGTATCCTCTGGATACAATTTTGAATTAAATTATTTTAAACTTTGAAAATCTGTTGTATATACATATACATAAATGTGTGTGTGTGTGTGTGTGAGGGGCGTGTCGGTGTCGTGTTTCTCTTTTGTCACCTGCAGCATTAAATCTTTGTCTGTTTCCCCTCCAGCAGCAGAAACCCTCTCTCTCTCACACACACACACACGGGCAGTGATGGAGTCCAGCAGCGGCCGCTTCTCGCTCCTCTCCCCGCACGCGGCGCTCTTCCTTCGGCCGGAGGACAGGAGTTTCCCGCGCAGCCCGAAGTGCGCGCGCTGCAGGAATCACGGCGTGGTTTCGGCTCTGAAGGGTCACAAGCGCTTCTGCCGCTGGCGCGACTGCGCGTGCGTCAAGTGCGCGTTAATCGCTGAGAGGCAGCGCGTCATGGCAGCGCAGGTGGCGCTGCGGAGGCAGCAGGCGCAGGAGGAGCTGCAGATGATCTACCCCGCGTCAGGAGCGAGCGAGGGCGGCTTGAGCGTCTCCAGAGCGCCGCTGATCTCTGACGCCTTCGGCCCGGAAGCGTTCAGAGACGGTAGGAGCTGTTTCTAAGGCTGATTACAAAGTGTGCTGTTTTTGTTGAAGTGGAAACAGAATTAATCCCTTAGAATCAGTCCGTTAAACGCTTTACGTTGAATGTATTTAATTCTATTTATTGTTTATAGGTCAATGTATGTTTATTGAGAACAATGCTGATCGATATTCATACTGTTGAATCAATAATGAGAAAGAGATTAATAGATTTATAATCCTATACTACTACTACTTTCCATTAAAACCAATACTTCCAATTAGAACCAGTAATACCAGTACAAATCTTGTGATTCTGTCTATTTTTACTTGTATTTTTTTGCTGCAGTTAGCAAAACACTGAAGCTATTAATGTTTTCTTTCTGCAGAGAAGAGCCTGAAGAAGCACGGTGAGTTCAGCGGACAGGGTTTGTTCAGCCCGGAGAAGAGTGACCCGCTGAAGGACCGTTTGTCTCCTGGACCGGATCTCCTCCGGAGTCACCTGAGCTCCTCGGATAAGGTACCTGGCGATGGCTTGGAGAAACCCAGAGCGAGCGGCCGAGCGGTGCTGAGCAGGATCTTCCCCGGCGTCCAGCGAGATGCTCTGGACTCTGTGCTGGAGGCCGGTTCTGGAGACGTGGTGAGGGCCATCGAGCTGCTGCTGGCTTCTCCGGAGGGTTCTTCAAGTTCTTCTCACCTGGGCTCTAGATCAGCCTTCTCTCCGCTCCACGCCTCCTCCTCGAGCTCCTTCATCGCTCCGCTGCGGCTCGCCTACTCGGCACCTGGCTTCTTTCCTCCGTATCTGACCTCTGGGTTCGTCCCGGCGCTGTCCCTGCGGCCTCCAGCTGACTATCCCCTTCCTGGGGCCCTGCGGGACCTTCCTTACCCCAAAGACTCTTTCAGTCCCACTGTGTTTTACTCCAGCCTCGGCCAACACAAATAACCCCTTAACCTCTGAACTCTCACTGTTTTACAAATAAATCCAGATCTAATCATGACAAACTATGTATCGCTGGGAAGGTCTGAGACTCCTAAATAAATATTTTACCACTGTTTTGCTACAAATTATGTATAAATCTGTGACAAGAGTGCACCTCAGAAATCTAATAGATTATAATAAGAGTTCTTTGTTGATTGCCTTTTTCATGATGTTTAAGAAATCATCATAAATTATGAATCAGTTCAAAGCTTGAAATCTCATTTCATTCTGTGAAACCATTGTACAATCAGACATTGCCTGACCATGGAAATGGCATATCAAAATAATATTACAATTATATTGTGAATACATGAATTATAACAGTATCTTAACAGTAATTATATCAGAAATGGTGCCGGCAGTGAAAGGGTTAAACTACACGTTTATGCTGATTTGAGATCGAGTCACTAGCAGCTCATGGAAGTAATTCATACTCATACAGTTTTTTACATTGTTTTTGTAAAATGTATATTTTTATGAATATTTGAAAAAAAGTCACAGCTTGTTAATAACCCTTGGAAACATTGTTTCATTGACGATGGAAAAGGAAGCTCATCAAACACATTTTTGGTCAAATCTATGCAAGGTTTGCCCCGTGAATAATAATCTGCAGTCCACAGCTGCGAAACAAAGTCTACAGGTTTTTTTTTATATTTAGAGATCGTAGATTAAGCAAAGCAAATGATTTAATCTGTCACAGTTCTTCCTCAAAGTGATGAGCAGCTGTATGTCATCCTTTGATGATTTAGGCGCTATATTGTATATTGTTCAACAACAACAACCAAAAAGATAATTACCATACTTGGACATTTACACCATAAACTTTTTATTGTTGTCTAAATTAATTATTAATTAACAAAGTTCCAGACTAATGTAATTATGCAAATGTACTGCGGAAGACATAATTTAAACAAAAAAATGACAGAATCATGTAAAATTATACATTGAAACAAACAAACTGTACAAACTGAATCCTCGCTGATGGACAGACACACTACAAAACCACAAAATGAGTGTCAGAGCTTAAAATAAGAATGAGTCTGGGCATGTTTGACTTCATCTATTCGTGATCTGAGCACCGTTTATCATATTACACTCACTCTGCATTGATTACAAAATGTGTGTTCTAGCTCTAAATTCAACTAACATTAGGTCTGATTGAAATCATGCTGAATAACTGAAAGACAAGCAACTCCTAAAAACATGAGCTTTCAGATACAGATGAAGATATTATGACCGTCATCATCCTCAGCTGAGCTCAAACACAGGCGTCCAGCTTAACGTCAGTAGCTACGTCTGTAAATATTCAGAGAGTGCCATCTAGTGACTGAGACACAGCATCTCTGGTAATGGAGTCTGAAGAGAATTTCATTTCTTGAAATCAGGTTCATTTAGTTTCTCAAGCAAAATAAACATCGTAGTATTATTAAGTTATTTGGTATATCAAAAATCACCCTGTGATTGAAGTTCTCTTACTTAGAAATCATGGAGCTGTCACATTCTTTCAGCACAGGGTCATTTCCACTGTGAGAGACAGAATCTAAAAAGAACAATCAAGAAATCACATCGTATGATTGATCGTATGACAAATTTGTAGACCTTGTCAAGCAGCTTGGTGAAAAAAGAACAACTATTGGAGCAATTATCAGAAAAGGGAAGAAGCTCATGATGACTGTTAATGTCCCTCGGGCCGGGGCTCCACGGAAGATCTCTCGTATCTGAAAAAATATTTGCTATATAAAATTAAGTAGACCGTAAAAAATTGCAGTATTTTTTTACTTAAGTACATAAAAAAAACAAGTACTTTTGTACTTTCACTCAAGTAAAATCGAAAAAAAGGAGTACTTTTACTGGAGTAATGTTTTATAGTATGGATCTGTACTTTTACTCAAGTACTTGATTTGTGTAC
>JAUMHR010000299.1:0-11266 GCA_032361145.1 Enteromius fasciolatus
TAAGAAGTTACTTGACATCCAGTTTTTTATATCAACTATGCATTCCTTTAGTTTCTCAATTTGGTGTGTTTCACCTATCTATCAAGAGACTTGACTATCTTTCATATTTTGGAAAATATATTCTCTGGATATTTTCAACCATCTTCATGAACAAGTTCAAGTTTATGATACACTCCAAGTTAGTTTAGGGAATGTTAGTTTTGGAATGGAATTTGTGCATAATGAGGATCAAAAACAAATCTCAAGTATTTGAGAAACTTCAATGAAACTTCCCATGTTGGGAAACCGTTTACAAGACACAACATGTGTGTGTCTGGTCAGCAGCCATGTCAACTATTTAACCTTCATGTTTGTTCTCCTGTCCTGCAGATTGCACCCTACCTTCACCAGCACCCTTCAACCACCGCGTGGTCTCTGCCAAACCCAACCAGATTAACAACTTCTACACTATCAACCGGCAGGAGGTCCTCGGAGGGTCTGTGGAAGTATTTTCTTGCATTTTGGAAGTGATTGCTGAGAACAGAATGTTTAATAGATGGTGCAAATTTTGCTAATCCCCTCAGAGGCTAATTGCGTAACCTTACAGTCGGTCTCCCCTCACCCGATTCATAACTTCAGAGTCAAGACAGTTATTTTTACATTGAGATTTCAGGGTATGTGAAACTGTACCTTTGCGCCAGCTGGAAACTAATCACTAGGTGTTAATCCATCTCTTCAAAGGGAATGTTCTTCTTGTTGTTAATGCAATAGTATATGAAAAATATGACACCCCCGCTGCATTACAACAGAGTCCCAGAAGTCCTTCCTGGTCTGCGACTCTAAGTCTTTTAAATGTCGTTTTGCATATACAGTGGTTATAAAAAGGTATTTGGACACTTAAGCCATGCTTAGACATGTGTGAATATCATTGCAGATAGCAAAATATCAGAGTGTCTATATCTGCGCACAAATGCTGCAGGGTCTTTTCTCAGAACTAGTGTTGACTTTCCACTTGGTTATATTTTATTTTGACAGTCCACTTTAGACTTTCCACTAAATTTACATGCCAACTAGAGTATAAGTAGATGTTTATGCTTTGGGTTAGTTGAATATGTTGAAATGTATGTGCAAAGTTACTTAGTCAAAAGTGTGTTTTAGGGACTATAAAGAACAATGTTAGTTGACATGTAGTTGCTAATAGTTAGTATAATGTCTAAAGCGGACTATCAAAATAAAGCGTCATAATTTTTCTAGGTGTCTTAACTGTCACTGATCATTTCTTTTATCTCCTTCCAGTGGTCGATACGGTCAGGTGCATAAATGCATTGAAAATTCCTCTGGACTTACTTTGGCTGCAAAGATAATTAAAGCTAGGAGTCAGAAAGAAAAGGTACATTTTATATTTCTATTGTCAGTTTTTGATTTAATGAAATGTTTGCTTGCCATTTCTATACGCCTAGTTCTTTCATGCAAATGTAAATGCCACAGACTAATGTAACGTGATATCACAGTGTTAAACGACTGAGCACAAGCTGAATGGTTCATATTGCATTCACAGCCAATGTTGCAGCACGCTTTCAGAGTTCCTCAGAAACCCTCCACCTTCCCCAGCTCCACCTGTATAGATCTGCTATGGGTTATTTTTATGCTATTTGTGCTGCAGCAGAATCTCTTAAATACTCACAGCACTGCATCACACTGGTGGTAGCATAATGCTTTTGGTTTAATTCAGTGTATTACTTGCCATTTATTTGTACCAATTTACAAGCAATTTCTGAGTCAACATTGTTTCAAAGTTAATCCTTCACAAAGTTGTTGGTGTGTAAATTGTATTCTACAGGCTCGGTGGTTTACACACAGTGCTCAGTTAAGTCAATAATATTTTTAATGTGTGTTATGCGACAGGAGGTGGTGAAGAATGAGATTCAGGTTATGAACCAGCTTGACCACGCTAACCTGATCCAACTCTACGCTGCCTACGAGTCCAGGAACGACGTCATCCTTGTACTTGAATAGTAAGTGCGTTTTGATTTTTGATACTTTTCAGTGCTTCATATCTTATCAGTGAGGGAAAGTGACATAATTTCCTGTAACTCGCTCAATTCTGAGCGATAAAGGCAAGTAAGGATTGTAAAGGTAATCAAGACAAATCTGTGCTGATCTCTCTGAACAGTGTTGATGGAGGTGAACTCTTCAACAGAATCATCGATGAGAACTATAAGCTGACGGAGCTCGACACGGTGATGTTCATCAGGCAGATCTGTGAAGGCTTACGCTACATGCACAAAATGTACATCCTCCATCTGGACCTAAAGGTACAAGCGTAACGCAACAATAAAAACACCTACATCTAAAAACATGATCTGTCATTGGCCCTGAAAGGAGAAAAATGGCCGACATTCCTTTAGTTTTAAAGCAAACAACCAGAGAGTAACCTTCATAACCATTGCTGTTTCTTGTGGCCTGCAGCCAGAGAACATTCTGTGTGTCAGCAGACTCACAAATAAAGTCAAGATCATCGACTTCGGCCTCGCCAGGAAGTAAGTGTGCTCACTGTCTTTGTTCAGAAATGAGAAAAGCGCCTGAGTTAAGAGACTCTCTTTCTCTTCAGGTATCAGCCCAGAGAGAAGTTACGGGTGAATTTCGGGACGCCGGAGTTTCTCTCTCCTGAGGTGGTCAACTATGATTTTGTGTCGTTCAACACGGACATGTGGAGTCTGGGCGTCATCACGTACATGCTGTGAGTCACACGTGCTGTAAAACCTTCTGGCTGAGCTACAGTTTAGTTTTAATTCCTCTTTATTTATTGTTTAACTATGTACTGTATAGTTTACTGAAGTGCATTTTACAAGAAAATATTTCAGACTTCCTATTGTTAAATTTTGAATTTGATTCAGTGTGTTTAATGCAGCCTTGTTTTTTTCATATATTAGTGTATTATTTACCACTGTATTTTCCTATTTTCTGTTTATATTTTAGTTATTTTTTGAACTTTTATTATTTGTTTTTAATATTTCTCTTTTTTATTTTAAGTCTTTCTTAATGAATTAATTTGTTTGCATTTAATTGTGAAACATAGCAATTTGCAAATAGTTTCAAAGTAAATCCTACACCAATTTGTAGTTCTTTGTTTTAATGCTATTGTAATAATCAATAATTTGGCTTTTTATTTATTCATGCTAATTTATTTTTTGTTTTAGCAATTTAGTCTTGTGCTTGTCATTTTATTTATTTATTTTTTAACATTTGTTTTTGTTGTTCTATTAATTTTTTTATTCTTTGTAATTATTTGTAAAATGTACAGTATTAAATCTAACACTAATTTATGTGCGTACAAATAGTATTTTCCAGCCTCAGTGGTTTGTTTGATTTATATATTTCTGAGTGAAAACAGCTTCAAAGTAAAACCTACACCATATTTTACAAAAGGTAATATTTAGTCATGCTTTGACTTTTGTTTTTATTATTATTATATATATACACACACATTTTGTTTAACATGTTCAGTCTTCATGTTAATTTTACTTTAGATTTTAGGCATTTTTAAATATTTATATATATATATATATATATATTATTAATTTAATTTTAATTATTTTTAATTAATTTTACATATTAATTCAGTTGATTAAACAATAAAATGAAAGAGTTGCTTACCATTTCCTGGCAAAATACAATATTCATTTATTCAGAGTAAAGCCGACACTGATTTATCTGTGTATTAACTGTATTTTCCAGGCTCAGCGGTTTGTCGCCCTTCCTCG
This sequence comes from Enteromius fasciolatus, assembly GCA_032361145.1. NCBI lineage: Eukaryota > Metazoa > Chordata > Actinopteri > Cypriniformes > Cyprinidae > Enteromius > Enteromius fasciolatus. Next base: position 3,744 of record JAUMHR010000299.1, read on the forward strand.
GGGATGATGACAATGAGACGCTGAACAATATTTTGGCCTGTCAGTGGAACTTCGAGGAGGATGAATTCTCAGAAGTCTCAGAAGAAGCCAAAGATTTCATTTCCAAACTGCTCGTGGTGGATAAAAGGTGACAAGAGATTAAAACACATATTAAAGAGACAGTCGAGATGGTTTTGCTACCTTACTCTGATGATGATGGTACTATTGATATTTGTCTTTAGTTTTGTTCTCGTAGTGCCATGGCAGTAGTTCAGGCTTCACCCTTGCAGGACTGGAACTCACAGGCTTGTGTGTGTGTGTGTGTGTGTGTGTGTAGCTGGAGGATAGGAGCCACTGAAGCGCTGAAGCACCCCTGGCTGTCGGATCCAGCCGTTCACTTCCGCCTGCATCAGAAGGTACAGTCTGCATTTATCACAACGCCTGCATTGTTCTGCCAAAATCAGTGAATTCTGGGATTCCTTGGAACTTCTAAAAGAGTGTGTTGGTTTTCTTCACAGAACAATAGATGCCGCTCGCGCAGAAACTCTTGTCTGCCTCCACCCGAGAGCTAGTGTAAGTCACAACAGACGGGGAAATTAGCTTTTTTAAGTCCCAAAATGACAAAGTTAATGATTTATTTTCTGCTTCAGGGACCAATGCTGCTGTGGAACCATGAGGATTATTGGACATTATATCACACACAGACACACTGCCTTCGCTTAGTCTTCTCCATTCACATCAATGGCATTTCTTGAATTACAGCTATATGTCATTGATCCTATTCCAAAATTTAAAGTGGTCTTTATTCGGCCTCATAACCATCCTGTTTTGGGTTTCATACCCCGATTCTGAAATCTAAATGTGTAGTTCACATCAACATAAAAAAACCCATCACACTACTGTATGTGACCCCTTAGAATATTCTATTATATAAATAAAAAATAAAATAATATATTATATATATATATATAATATCAACAGTGTAAAGCAGTAAAGCAAAAAAATAAAAAAAATACTTAAAGCACCATAAAGCAATCTAGATCATAACATTTTAATTAAAGCCTTTTTATATAATTCATTATAAAATGAACACACTTGTAATTGGCCTTTGTGCAGTTTGTAATACATTATAATACTTATCTATTCAGTGCATTAAACACATAAACAAAGTTCATATATTTTAAAGCATTTATACTTTTTATTTATGCAAAAATAAAACAAATTACAATGTAAATGATGAGTACCTTTATAATGCATTTTACAGAAAGACTTTAAGTAGCGTTGCCGCAGCTTTTGACAATTGTAAACAAACTTTAGCTCCATTGCTGTAATATTATGACGTTCAGGCTTCTTCAGTATGCTGATTTTTGAACGCACCTATATAATGACTGAAATATACCTGGATTATTTGAAATTATTGATTGAATATTGTTGTCACAAATGTTGTTTTTAGGTTTTACATGTTCTACAGAATTGAAAAGGGATGCGAGATGTGATTTTGAGAGAAAGCAGAAAAATGGTCGTGTTAAAGCTAATATATATGTAGTTTTTTCACTGTATGTTTTGAATGTTGAGTATGTATTATATGCACTTTAGAATGTTATTTCATATGAAAAGGTAGTTTTAGAAGTTTAGTGTTTTATATGTTAACAGTGTTTTCCATGCAAATGTGAAATAAAAGAATATTGTAGAATATAGAAGAAGATAATAAAAGAAAAGTCTTACCTTTCCTTTCCTTTGTCCAGTCGGTCTTGTAAAGGACGAACAATTCTCAGTATACTGTATATTTAAAAGTATTTAGAAGTGTCTGCTCTCCTGTTTTTGTATTGATATACAGATTAACATTTCATTTTGATTAGCGTTTAAACCTTAGACTAGTATATAGGGATGTAATAAATATTTAGTTTCTTTTGTTTTATGAACACAAGCATGTGATAAAAGCAGTACCTGGAGCCGTGTAGACGCCGGACTGCTTGCGAAGACGTCTCAGAGTCTGTGTCCACTAGAGGGCAGGACTCTTTAGTCTGCTGTTAGCATCATCAGCATTTCCCTGAACACTACCAGCTCTTAAACTTCAGCTCTCTCACCTCTGTCCTGAGGGTTAAAGGTTTAGCTGGTTAACATGGGTAACTAGCTCCAGCCAGATGATATAACCGCATCTTTCTGCGGTTAACGGCCGTTCAGAAGGGACTGTACTCTGATCAATAATACATGATTTAGATCATTATATATTATAATATTTTATATCACGTAATGTATTATAAAAACAGGCTTCATGGTAAGTGTTACTGTTGTTTCTACTATCTCTTATAACAATCATCTTTTATTTGAACCCATGCAAATACAGATCTTCTTGTAAATAATCACTTTTTAAAACCATTCTTCCATTATTACTTCTTTTGGCTCTTAATTCACAGCCATTTACAAGATATTTTCGAGCAATTGCGTCTTTAATTGTCTTTAATTTATTTGTGAATTTGTCACAAGTGTATAATTTAAAGAGTTATATTATACACCACACATTTTCACTTTATCCTAATATAAGTGCTTCTGCACTCAAGGTTTTAACCATTAAACAGACGAATGAGAACAACTGCTTTTATAAAAAACTTTTGCAATCTTGGCCTGGGTTTGCTTGTTTCTTATGAAAATAAAAGTTCTATTTTTTGGTAAATGTAAAAGTTCTTTGACACCGGAAGTGAAACGAATGAGCCTCGGGCTGAGAGAACTAACGTCTGAGCAGTAGAGCCGTTCGAACCAACTATTTATCTATTAGTGAAACGCAAAAGACAAGAAAAAAAGCCGACTTGTAAACAGCAGTGACTTGGATTGTGTTAAATCTGACACTTTTATAAATCAGCACTCGACTAATTGCATTTGCGATATGAAATTGGCCTGATATGGAGAAGCAACACATTTATTACATTAGTGTTTTTCTGTCCGACTTTTCTCTTGAATATTTTCCTATAGTTATGCTGTTTAATTTAAGGTAAATAAATTCTGACATTTTTAATGCTAAATGCATGAGAACACAAAGTGCATGTGTTTTTATTTATCATCACATGACTCCCACATTCCTTCTCTCTTGGACATAGAGCTGCACAAGAGACGCGCTCGGACTCGGAAGTGATCTGATGTGGCTCTTTGATTCAACATTAGTGTGTGAAAATGCACTTTTAGGTCAGGGTGGACAGATATACACAAATCCCTATCTATTATTGTCAGGAAAATCCATGTCCCTCTGTCTTTTAATATCAAGTATTTATAAATGCATTGTGGGAGACTTTGTCAGTTAGGAGCAATCTTTCTGTAAATTCATTCCTCGTATATAGATTTTTTAATAATGGAAATATAAAGGGCAATGTGATCTGTGGAGGTCAAAGGTCACATGTCTAAACCCTGTGCTGTAAATGCCGTACACAAACTCTTCGGCCAAAGCAGGTGACATTATTTCTGTTCAGGTGATTATTAATGCTTCCCAGGTATTATATGAGAAGTGAGAATAAAATGAGCAGTAGTGTTTGTCCACTGTCTCTCGTTCTCTTTTTCTGTCCGTTCTTTCTTGATTTCTGTCTCTCCAGAGTAAGAGGGGGTTCTGGAAGCACAATCAAAACCAGATGGACTTATTATGGCCTCAAGACAATAAATATCATTGTCAGAGGGACCACCAGCATTACTGTACTGTACACACACATACGGACACACACAGACAGAGATATGTAATACTAATGATGGCATGCTTTTGAAACAGCTTGTAATGTGCGTATCTTAAAAGTCATTATTTTACACAAAAAAGGTACAACTTTAAAATGATTCACTCGTTAATAACTAGAAATGAATATTAACACCTTAAAACCTGAAGGTATTTTTACTGATTACATGCTGAAGTAGCACAATTTAAATCAAACACAATCTTATAACCTTCTCATCATCACTGCGTTTGGTGTTTATCAGTGTGTTTCAGAGCTACAAACAGATTTCAGTGCTTTAATAGCTTGGTATATTAACATTATATCAGTTCATGAAATTATGGTATTTATTTATAAATTAAACCATAAAACCTGTTACTGTATTTTTGCAGTTATTTTTGTGGTTAATTCCAATAACCACAGCTGCCAATTTTTCACTGTAAATTTTACTCTGTTTTTTTTTTATATATAAAAAAAAATACTTTACCCTATACTGTACTAAATGTTATATAACTATAGGGTATAGTATGCTACATTGCACTACAGCTTACTGCAGAAAAACTAAAGTACTACAGTATTCATTACAGTTTATCTGCTCACAATGGTTAATACTACAGTATGTTGTAGCATTCCTTAACACAATGTTGTAAATACTATAATATATACTGTAGTATATAAAGTATGGTTAAGTATTTATCTATCATTTATTTATCTATTTATTAAAAAATAGATTGCCTAAGGGGGTGAATAAATGAACAGCAAACTGTCATTTTTGGGTGAACTATCTCTTCAGTAGTGAGCATGATGTGATACTGCCCCTAATCGTTCTGTTAATAGATCTGATAGAATAGAGCCAAATCTGTCACAGCTGATAAGCTAGACCTAAACTGAAAGCAGAGATTGTTGTGAGAACTGAGATGTGTTTTTTACAGTCATTTGCGACGCATCGGTAATTCATCTTGAATGTAAGAGGATCCTGGATTTCTGCTGAGCTCAGTTCACCACATTAGAGCTTTGCACAACCGTGCAGCACACTACACTTGTAAAACAATCATTTGCTCTCTCTGTGATGGCAGTGCTTTGTGCGATCTGTCAAACGTGACTTATGAAAACCAAACAAGGCGTAACGTACGCTCGTACCGGGGAGCTGGGCTCCGGCTGGGCCTGCTGTTCTGATCAAATGTAGAGGCAGAACCAAGCCGTGCTGTCAGAGTCCAGCTGTGTTTGGGCCGAGGGCCAGACTGGTGGAGCTGATGGTGTTTGTGTGGCACCGGGGGGCCTCCGTGCCCAGGGTGGGGTTCTGGACCTCAGCAGAGAGTAGAGTTAGTTCATCGGGTAATGCTTGTCTTGACTACTCAAAAGATCACGAGTGCAAATGGAGGACAAGAGACGGTGAACAGTTGAAGAATCTGAAGTCTTACTAAAGGATAAGTTGCCTCTACACTAATTATTCATCTTATTTCTAGCTTTTAATTGGCTGACAAATCAAAATAACCAATAATAATGATTTGTTTATATACTACAAACTTTATCACAGCAGGCAGAATAGTTATAACAATGAAGCCTCCAGCTTCGAGAATGAATGAAACATACACTGCATTTGTTTATCTGGGTTGTTTTTTCATATCAGGTCATTCACAGACCATCCTGTCTCTTTGAATTTAAATCTATATTTATTCACACAGCTCTTAAAAACCTCTATGCGAACACACTTGCCCCAAAAAGTGCGGGGGACGAATTTACATGTTATAAAAAGTTGTAATCTATGTCCCTGCTATACCATGCAATACATTTCAGTCAGCTTTGTGCCATGTTACTTTTGATATGAAACAAAGTCTCAGCTTTCAAATTGTGTTCATTTAAAATACCATTTGGCACACTTTAACGGGACAGTTAAATTCATCATTTACTCACCCTAAAGTTGTTTCACTCAATTATTAATATGGTAATAGAAGATATTTGAAGAATGTTGATAAGCGAACAGTTGCATTTCTCCATTGACTTCCAGATGGGATGTTCCTTTTCTTTTCCCATGATGCACAGGGCTTGACACTCAGTGTGTGGTCAAGACAGGCAGGGTTCAACACCAGCAAACAACAGCATCCACGGCAAGGCAAAGCAGTAATCCAAAAACAGGCAGCGGTCAGGGCAGGCAACAAACAAATACCACAAAACAGTCCAGAGTCGATAAACACAGACAAGTCAAGATAAACATGGAAACACAGTACAATACTTCATGATGTGGGTGTGTCTGTGTGGAGCATGTGTAGTCATCCTGATACGAAACAGCTGTGTATGCAGTTCCTAAGCAAGGGGAATTATGGGAAATAAAGGAATAAGATGGAGTGCCCTCTAGATGAGCAACTAGTTAGAGAGTGTAACAGAAGTCATTATAGAGCAGCAACTGTTTGGTTGCCAACATACTTCAAATATATTCTGTGTTAAGCAGAACCTAGAAACACATAGATGGCAGAAAAACAGATTTTCCCTAGCATTACTGTGGTAATGGCCAGTTTGATCTATATTTCAAACATACTGGATGGCAGAATTATTAATTCTGTTGTTTATTGCTATTATTACATCACTTCAACTAACAAAGAAACACCTCACATGGCCATTATGGTAATAATAAGCTATCGAGTATGAAACCATGCTATTACCAGAATATATGGCTAAAGACATTTAGGCTTTGTTATAACCAGATTATTACCATGGCACCATGCACAAAACACTGTATTACTGTAGTACATATCAAAAAAACCAATGGCATTACCGTGATACAATGTATAAACAAATATTAGGATTTACTTCATATTAGTAATAACTATATAACATTGTGATATAGCTATAACTATATAATATATAGTTACAACTATATAATAACATAATATAATAATAATTATATTAGCATTAGTGTGTGTTCACTGATGCAGTTGTTGGTGTTTTTCTCTGGCCATCTCTGGCTGTCTGTGTGGTGATGGATGTGCACAGCCACTGGAGCAGATCTCATGCCTGTGCTCTGTCTGACTCCCCCAAGAATCACAGCCGCCTCGGCCAACACAAACACCCGCCGCGCAAATGCCCCGCCACTATTGTGCTGTGAAAGTTTCCCACGGAGTGACTCAGACAAGCACGGACAGCCGTCATGTTACAGCCGCTGTGCAGAGGGGTCAGCTTGTGCTCAGTGCTGTGGGTTGGGTGGCCAGAGGCCCCATTTACCACAGAACAGATTGATTCGTTTAATATGGCATTCAAACAGGCTTGTGGTGACTACATAGGAACAGCGTGAAACATTAGATAAATGCATACATCATCATTCACACATTTATTATTACTATTATAATAAGAGAAATCAATCATATAACCAAATGACTAAATCTGCATTTGTGCAGTCAGGACAGGCTCATATTTTCTACTCTTATTTTAAGCAAAAAATGGATTTAGCATGCTAAAATGTCCTATTGGAAATTACACTCTATTTATTTGCTGATACCATAATATAACTAGCCCAGTATTTAACTGGAAATTTAAAATAAAACCGTAAAACTATTGACAAAACAAAATTGTTGACATTATATTTTTCATGGTTTTATGCTAGCAACCACAGCTGCCGGTTTTTTACCGTAAATTTTACGGATTTCTTTTTACAGTGTACAAGTTTTTGCCATAAAAGAAATAAAGGTTTTACCGTTATTTAACGTTAGAATTTCGGTAGCCCCAGCTGCCGGTATATTACTGTAAAAAAAAAAAAAATATATATATATATATATTTACAGTGTAGGTGTGCTGTTTGATAGCAATCTTTCATTTGAAAGCCATGTTTCTAGTATCTGTAAAACTGCATTTTTCCATCTT
>JAUMHR010000305.1:4488-20513 GCA_032361145.1 Enteromius fasciolatus
GAGTGGCTTAGCATGCAAATTCCACTAGCCATTCAGAATGAATTCTGATTGACGTTTTCTCTATACCAGAGCGAATCAGGGCTCCCAAGTAAATGACCCCAGTCTGTCGTCACGACATAACGTCTCCATTCCCTCCATCAGGGAACAGGGGTTAAAATAGGTAACCTAGACGTTCCCCGTGAATGCAGCCGCGGCTCCGCCTCTAGCTTGTCAAATGCAACCCTACGAATGTAAGGGCCGACAACAATAAAAGGACTTACGGACAAGACGTAAGACAGACACACAGAGAGTGCTTGCTGAATGAATGAAGGCTGGTGTCGGTATCTCCACATGTGCTTTTAAGCTTCCTGGTCTCTGACGTCACCCACCTATGACATCTTGCCCTTCCGTTGGCTGAAGGTCAATTTCAAAATTATTTTTATAGAATAATTCACAGGTTGTTGTTAATGGGTGACATTTTCACAAATAAGTGGAAAAGTCCAATTAACCACAACACAGAGATTATTGACAAAAGTTACATTATGGTTATTAAGGACAGTGATAATTTGAAGCCTAGCGTATTAGTATTAGTGTATTAGTATGTGTAGCTTGCTTGTGTAGTGAAAGTGTGATTGTAATTTTCTTTTTAGTCTTTGCTTTGTTATGCTTAATATCAAAACAGCAAAACTACCTTCTGTGTCCTTCTTGTTTCTCTCATTTCCTTCTTGTTTTCTCTCTGTCTATCTCTAGTGTTTTAGTATTGTAGTACTGCTGTGTTTTGTGCAGTAGACACTCATAGCTGCTCTTTGTTTAAATGCATGTGACCTGCTTGTGAATTGAAGGGGTGACGCTGGGCGATCTCACCCACAGGAAGAACACGGGAAACTCGGGCTGGTTCAGTCAGTCCACTGAGACTCATGGTAAATTTTGCTCTGTTTGTGTGTTTGAGTGTGACAGATGCATACTGTAGCAACATATTCAGTTAAAACATTGGATAACACTTTATATCGATAGTCCACTTTAGATATTCTACAAACAGTAAGAAACTTTGCAACTGCATGTCAACTAGTAGTCATTAGAGTATTAGTAGACTGTCTGCTTAATATCTCCTAACACTTTTTTTTTGATGGGTGCATTACATACTACACACTGAGTATCAGAAACTTTACAAGTACATGTGAACTTATTCTAAACCTAAACCTACCAAGTCTACTCTGAGAGTTAGTAGACATGTTGTTACAAATTAATAAGAATTAGTTGACATGTACAGTAGTTAAAAAGTTAATTACAGTTAGTAGAATGTTTAAATGGACCATCAAAATAAAGTGTAACCAAACATTGAATATAACGACCACTAGGGCTATACTGTATAAGATCTGTAAGTAACCGAGGAATATGTGAGTATGCACTTTGTTTGTATAATTTGTGTAATGTCATTTTCATTCCCTGACTAGCAGATAACATTTCAATCCTCTACAGTTCACTCTTTTTGATGGAAAAAGTTTGTGAATTTTGTGAAATCACACATTCACAGTATTGTTGTTGAATATCATAGGCAGGCAATATTACATTTATGATACCATAAAAAAAGTACATTTTAGCGCATATGATGTTATAAAAATATTGGATTCAGACATGCATCATTGTGCGTTTGGTCTGTGCTCACTGTTACCTGCTCCTTTTGGTCCTGGTTCCTGTTTTAAAAGTGTCCAGTAGTTCTTAGTTAGTCAGTCATGTATGTCATTCTCTTTGTATGTGTCTCGATCAGCTCCGTGTAAGTCAGGGCACTGTCTTGGGATTTCTAGAGCTTTCCCAATGTCATAATTGTTCCAAAACACAGAATGAACAATTCCCACAATGCACTGCAATAACCAGGGAGCATCATTGCTCACTAACGCCTGAAAGATATCAGTCCAGATAGCTGACCAGTGATGTTCTTGAAAGATGCCGTGGTTTCTCAGCAAGTTAAAATTCGCAACTCGTTCTAGCAGAGAGGCCCTCTGATTGATTAAAGGAGAATTTATTTGCATTGTTGGTTCTTCGTACTGTGAGTGTGATTGCTGGAGAGGCAGGGGCAATTAAGCATCATAGCATAATTATTATGTCTTATTACAGTTTTTGTTAGCAAAAAAGCACTGCCTTTGCAATACTGTAGTGCAGGCTAGGCTCTCTTGTATTCAGTGATGTGTTTTCTGTGTCTCTGCAGCAAGTATCCCCACAAGTGAGACCGAGTCTGTGAACACGGAGAACCCAGGAGAAGATGAAAAAGTCTGCTGTGGGCCCATCTGGTAAGCACTCAGTTTTATACCTTATATACAGCTATATAGGGCATTTTAACACCCTTTTGTTCCTGCGATAACCTCCAAAGAATCTCTAATGAAATGTTAACTAGTTGACACATGCTGGACATTTTGTCGGCTTTTAATGTGGCACGAAGTGATGGCGTATGTTTCACTCTTTCAGTCAGAAATTGACAAAGTCGAAGTTCAGGTCAGTAGCTCAGTGTGTGTTTGAAAGCTGAATTCAGTTCCAGTTGTGTGTGTTTGCTGTTCTTTTGTCTTTTTGATGTCATTTCACCTCATCATTTTGCATGTCAGTGCGTGTGTGCACTTTGATTTTAACATTTTAAGCTCTTTATGTTAGTCCTGTCACAATAATCAATAATAAATATCATATCGCACAATATATGTACATGACTATAATTTTTGACGATGCAATATATAGGTCATTATACTTACATAAATATTTGGAATTCGCATTCCACTCGTGCCTGTGTCTTTTGCAGCTTCTCGTACATTACATAACACGCTGCAGTCATGAGGTGCTCATTCAAAAAAAAAAAATGCTTCTACAAAAAGGTTTCACCGACAGATATGACCTTGTCTATGAGTCTTTGTGCAAACAGACATCTTACTGCTAAGTGTGGTTTTTAGCAATAGTGTGCACCCTTCATTCATACAAAGAAAAGAAGGTCAGGTTAAACATCTTTTTTTTCCCTACATGTTACTTTGCACTTTTTGTTAGAAAATGTTTATTTACTATTTATGAAATTTAAGGTATCTAATACTTTGATAGTTAATATCCATAATCTAAATATTCTTAAGAATTAAAGGTTTCTTGTCATTTGAAAATGTGTAGGCCTTCTTGCATTATTATGCTATATTCAGTGGCATAAAATGACAATCATATCACTTTGCTCAATTATTTTCGGGGCAATATATAACCAACCAAAAGCTGTTATCGTGACAGGCCTACTTTATGTTGATGTGCTGCATGCTTGATGCTTGCTGTGTAAAGTATGTTGTGTTTGATATGAACGCGTTCAAATGGCTTTGTGTTTCATTGCAACTCAAAGCTTGAACAGTCTTCTGGCCATATGGCATGCATGGACACATCTAAACAGCATACAGCATGTGTTCATGTGTGTAGCGCTCGCAGTGCTGTCCAATCACATCCTATCTCTGCAGCCGCTGGCGTTGCTGGAACAGGTTTTGTCGCCGGAAGTGCCGAGCTGTGGTGAAGTCCACCCTCTTCTATTGGCTGGTGATTTTACTGGTGTTCCTCAATACACTCACGATATCATCTGAACATTATAACCAGCCTGACTGGCTCACGGAGGTCCAGGGTGAGACACTCACTGAAACTCTTCTCGCTTCATACACTATTTTATGCTGACACAAAAATGTATAAAGCTTGGGTTTCACTTTTGAAGGCCCCTTTAACACGTCTGTAAGTAATTTTGCACCTAAATGTCTACTTACACTCATTAGTAGAGGATTGGTTGACATGTACTTGCAAAGCTACTTATAATCAGTAGGAGGTCTGTTGGGAGACCATAACAATACAGAGTTAGCAGATATTAATCAGATATATATACAGAGTCAATATACTGTACTCTTGTTCTTTGTTGACATGTACGTGCAAAGTTACTTATCGTCAACAGAAGGCTCTAAAAAGAGAGGCAAAACTGATCACTTGGGATATATAGAGATAGATTACATGCATTTGTTCTTGTGTTTGTCTGCAGATGTGGCTAATAAGGTGTTGTTAGCCCTCTTCACATGCGAGATGCTGATAAAAATGTACAGTCTGGGACTGCAGGCATACTTTGTGTCACTTTTCAACCGCTTCGACTGCTTCGTAGTTTGCGGAGGCATTGTGGAGACGATCCTCGTGGAGCTTGAGATCATGTCTCCTCTTGGCATCTCTGTGTTTCGCTGCGTCCGACTCCTCAGAATATTCAAAGTCACACGGTGAGAATCAGCGCGTATGATCTGCTGGTTTCTTCTGCTGCCTTCATATCACTATAATGACAGGATGATGATCACTTTTTTTTTAAGGTCCAGTGTCACCATTGACAAACCATTTGTGCCTCAAACTCCTAATTTACTGCTTATTTATAGTTTCATTTAGTTTTAGATTATGGGTGTAGAATATGGTCATGCAGAATATATGCTTAATTAGTTCTACGAAACAGCCAATATGTTAATAAATGGCATGCTAACATACAACTAGTTAATAATGAGAATCTGTCCGTATGTAAGTGTAGGGACTCATCAGACTAATATTTGTTTCTCATACTTCAATGCTGATGTGTATTAATGTGTCAGTAGTCAAAATATAGAACACATCAAACAGAAATATATGGGTAGTTGGTGCACAACATCTTGTATTTGTATTTCTGTACAAAAAAGTCTTGCTGCAGGGCCAGTTAAAATAAGTAAGCTAGATTACTAAACGTTTTTCCAACTTGTAGTTGCTCTTGAAGAGCCAGTACAAAATACAAGCAACGGTTCTGTTGAAATTCACTATACACAATAACGAAAATATCACTGTGCTGGCTTCATATTGAGTCTTGTTTCTGTTTCTAGTCACTGGGCGTCTCTGAGTAACCTGGTGGCATCTCTTTTGAACTCCATGAAGTCCATTGCTTCCCTGCTGCTGTTGCTCTTCCTCTTCATCATTATCTTCAGTTTGCTTGGCATGCAGCTCTTCGGTGGAAAGTTTAACTTTGATGAGACTGTTACCAAACGAAGCACTTTTGACAACTTTCCTCAAGCCCTGCTGACTGTCTTTCAGGTGTGTATGCATTCAACACTTTGGACTCAGTATGTTTTTAGTGTTTGTGAAAGAAATGTATAGCTCACCAAGAGTACATTTATTTTTATCAAAACTACAGTGAAAACAGTAATATTCTGAAATAATATTACAGTTTAAAGGGGTCACATGATGTTGCTTATTTTGTGTGTTTGGTGTAATGCAATGTGTATGCAATTTAAGGTTCAAAAACCACATACTGTACATTATTGTTTCTCCTCTAAGCCCTGCCTCCTGAAACGGGTCGATTTGTACAAAGCTCATAGTCCTAAAAAGTGTCAAGGTGTGCTCTAATTGGCAAGCTATCCAGTGCTTTGTGATTGGTCGAATGCCTCAAGCGTGTGACAGAAATGTTCCGCCCCTTATCATAACTTGATGCTGAGTCCCGACGCTATGACACCAAAACAATAAAAGCTATTACAAATGAGGCATTTATTTAATCCAATGGAGACATAATTACTGATTATCATGACTTAGTACCGTCTTTTTACGTGTTGCTTTGCATTGTGATCTGAATATCGATGAACAAGCACTACCATTCACTACTCAAAACTCACGTTTGAATAGTAAGTAGCATCTTAAAGGTTGGTCAGCAGCAGACTGTTCTTGCCTCTCTTTCTAGTCTCTGTGCACAGCCAGCATAGACTGCTCTGTCAGCTTCAGGAATCAGTCCTCCGTAAATGTGTAATATTTTAAAAAGATTCAGCTGGGAGAACATCTAGCAAATAATTAAGTTAATGCCATCAGGTCTGTATCATGATTAACTATAAAAGGGGTGTCCTACAGAGGCAGAGTCTCTCAGACATAAAGATGGCAGAGGCTCTCTAATCTGTGAAAGTGTGCGTAAAAAGATACTGGAATACTCTAAAAACAACGGTTCTCAACATTAAATTGTAAAAGTTTTGCAAATCTCATCAACTACAGTGCATGACATGATCAAAACATTCATTTTTTTTTTATAGTTTACAACATGGACATTAAGTTTGCATGAAAGCAATATGTACAGTTATTAAAGAAACTATTTTACATGACGTACTGTACATCCAGCCAGTAGAACACAGCATGTTGTATCAAATATCCATTTGTAAATATCAAAATTTTTTCTTGCTTATCAGATCTTGACGGGTGAGGATTGGAATACAGTGATGTATGATGGGATCATGGCGTATGGAGGCCCCTCCTCCTCAGGCATGCTCGTGTGTATCTACTTCATCATCCTCTTCATCTGTGGAAACTGTATCTTTTCTTCTGTTTGGCCCATTTCACCGCACATCCTTACTGTATAAGATTTCTTAGACATGAACTGCTCTACACTGACAAAACAAAGAATGATTATGTGATTAAAGCAAAAGCATATGCTTAAAGAAACAATTAAATTAACTTTGTACATTTCAGGGCTCAAAGTAACCGAAGCATTTCACACGTTGTTGCATTCTGAAAAGTGTTTGACCGCATTTCAAAGGGGTCAAGAACTGTTCTTTTTATAATTGTGTGTTCTCTGTGGGCCACTTATAATGTTAAGTTATAATATTTTCAGTCCTGTTTTTACCCCCACCCCCTTGAACAAAGGACTAAAAACTTACTTATGCAGTCTGGAGCCCTGGATTGTGCGAAAGGCAGAGAAGAATTCTCAGTGAGAATTCAGAGTGATTGATTTTCTGTCCTGCTAAAAATGCTTTTTGTCCCTCTTTCTCCTGCAAAATCTCACACGTAGAGGACAATGCAGATTGTTCTGTCCTATTCCAGTATGATTCTGTTTGTGTTTTTACCATTCGTACAAACATGACACTTCTGACTTTATCTTGTTGCAGCAGGCAAATGAAAGTTCTTTCTCTTCTGTCCTGTCACACACAACTAAGAAGCTTTGAAAATATCCAACCCTGCAAATGTAAACCATTTTTTCTTCAAAATACAAAAAACATTCTGTGTCTTAAACCATAAAATAAATTTGAGTAAATTAGACATTTGTTAATTAGTTAAATCAGTATTTTTCCACACACACAAACTTGTCCAGTGCTGCACCAAGTTAATTTGGCTCCCACAGGCTTTTACGTTGTACCACAGAAACACAAAATGGATGGCAACCAGTCGGTTTTCAGGAGTGGCCGCTCAACGGAGACTGCCCTACTCTCAGTCACTGCAGCCATGCGGATTGCAAAAGCTAATTCCAAATCATCAGTTCTCATTCTGCTGGATAGATCTGCTGCTTTTGACACTGTCAATTATCATTCGCTGGTTTGAATCCTGTCACACTGGTAGGTCTTTCAGGGTGGCCTGAAGAGGTCAGATACTGGGGTTCCTCAGGGATTGGTTCCCTGACCCTTTCCTCTTCTCCACATATACTACATCACTGGGTCCCATCATACAAGCACATGGCTTCTCCTACCACTGCCATGCTCAGGCTGCCTAGCAGACATGGATCATCATCTTGACATGGATGAAAGATCACCACATACATTTATGGCTCAATCTGGCCAAGGCCGAGCTTCTTGTCTTCCCCGCCACACCAATTCTACAGCATGACTTTACCATCTAGCTAGGTTTGTCAGCAGTTACCCTGTCAACAGGCTCAGTATCTGCCTACTTCCACTCACTACTACAAATCTACATCCCAGAAGTCTGAGATCCGCTAGTGACCGACCCCTCATGGTGCCATCACAGAGAGGCTCAAAATCGCTCTCCAGAACACTTTTGTTCACTGTTCCTGGCTCGTGAAACCCTTCCCTTCCCATCCCTAGCCGGAATTCTGGATCCCTAATCTATCTTCAATATATATATATATATATATTTATTTATATATATGCAAAATGACTAAAAGTGAAAGTAAATGTTCCAAATTCTCAAATGCACAGCAGTTAAAAATGTGTGAATGTGTGCTTTTTAGTTTCTTAACTCGTGTGATCAGACATCTTACTGAACGTCTTCTTGGCCATTGCTGTGGATAACCTGGCAGATGCTGAAAGTCTGAACTCGGCCCAGAAAGAGGAAGAGAAGAGGAACAAGAGGAAGAAAAGCAGGTGAGCACTCCTCTCTGATATTCTGAGAAGTGTTTCATGCAGATACAGGGCATCTGCTAACATAGAGATTGTGTTTTGTGTAGGAGTATGAGCATATTCAAGAGAGATGGTGATGATGCAGACCTGAAGGTGGGTGACATGGCTCTCTGGAGTACTTGACTAATCATGTGTTTTTTCCTGTGGTAAGTGGCTGTACTGAACATGATCACAAAAAGCTGCTGAGGGTCAAACTGTCACCCTGACAGAGTTTATTTTCTGTCAATTTGTGCTACTCAGATTTCATTAAAACATTAGGTAGTACAATTCAACAACAAAATATGGCAAATTACTTTCCACAACTCTAAACAGTAATCTGTTGTTTGTGTTGTGGGTAAGAAGGGATACAGCTTTGACCAGAAACCAACAATATATAGATCTTTCTACCTATTTGATTATGTTTTATTAAAAGGTTAATTCTCATACAAAATAAAAATTCTGTCATTAATTTCTCACCCTCATGAAATTCCAAACCAGTACGACATTCGTTCATCTTCAAATTATTAATCGCATGCAAAATAGAGGTTTTTGTGTACATAATACGGTATGTGTGTATACTGTGTAGATTTATTATGTATATACAAATAGAAACACATGCATTGTCACATTTGTAGAAGCAGGGAGAATGATTCAAATAATCTTCAATGACCAAACGCAGGGAATAGTCCAACATAGACAACGTACCAAACTCAAAAAGGCAACAAGTGAACATGTAGACCCACCAAATAAACAACTAAACAGTATAACAAGGGCCAGACAGGTGCAGGGAGTCAACTAATGATTAAACAAGGAAAGGAGCATGACCAAATGATCAAAGGAAATACAGGAACTAAGATAGGGGTAAAAGACAGAAAAGCAAGTCCACAACCCTGGCATGCATGTATATATTTAAGAAAATATGTTATGTTTATACATTAAATATATTTATATATAATATAATATACATATAAAAATGTATATACGTTCTCTAATATATTCTGTGTGTGTATTTATATATGCAATAAATCTACACACTACACAAACTACATATTATGTAAAGAAAAACATTTATTTTGATGAATCGTTTCTTTACCTTGATTGTGTTAGTATCCTTGCTGAACGACAACGACCTTTAACATCTACACCTACATCTTACAATAATGCAAATACAGTAATTATTGTTGTTCAACTTGAGAAAAAGGAGGCAGTATTGATGTGTGCATGCCCAGTAAGCTCTGGTGGGACAATCTGACCGAAATATCAGGACACTTACTATGTTACATAAATATTACTGAGGTCTTTGGTTGCAGGCGTCTGGTGATCAGGAGGGTGATCAGGATCAGCCAGAGGAAATGTTTGACTCCTCAGGTGAACCTCTAATAGTGTTAACCCCTCAGCTCTGCCCATGAGCTCCAGTAATATCAGCTGACCGCTGTGATTGTGTTTGTGTGTAGAGGAGGATGAGGAAGATGAGCCTGAGGTACCATCAGGCCCGCGGCCGCAGAGGCTGTCAGAGCTGAGCCTCAGAGAAAAGACACCACCCATCCCAGAGGGCAGCGCCTTCTTCATCCTTAGCAACACCAACCCGTAGGTCATACAAATCTTTAAAGGGATAGTCCACTCAGAAATGAGACCACTACCATAATTTCTCAGAGTGACCACCTCATTCCAAATCTGCATGACTTTATTTACATTTTTTCATTTAGTCACTTACAAACGTGGAACATCACAAGCAATTTATCATAAGATTTGCACAGTACAAAACGGCGAGATTAAGGTAGAAGTATTAATACCTTTATCCAGGACAGCTGAAATGTAGCTCATTCAAATCACATATCTAAACACTTTACAGTATCAGATAGGAAAATAGTGTGTCAACTGTCAATAATGCAAAAGGACAATAGTAAACATTCAGTTTTTAAGGCAGTTCAGAGTGGTGGCAATTGTATTTTTGGTTTGTCGTTATGGTGTATGGAGTATAGATCGATGTGTCAGCAACAAAGGGTTTGAATCCTTTCAAAAGGAAAGCAGAATGTTCAAACTGATCATTAAAATACTGATTTAAAATTAGTTTTTAATCTGACACTATTACAAAGTTTAGTTTTTGAAGTGCAAGTTTAGTTTAAGTGGCCTTATGTTTTATTCTTATCATCTTCAAGTACAGTTTTTAAAAGTATACTGTTAAGATTAGAAGTACATTACAAATACTTACCTCTAATACAAATAGGAACGCTTCTTTTTTGCAAGGCGTTTTGGACAGCCATACTGTTCATTCTCACACACTTTTGTCGGTTTCACCTCTGTCTAACGCAGGATCCGTGTGGCATGCCATCGGCTCATCAACCATCAGATCTTCACCAACCTCATCCTCATCTTCATCATGCTGAGCTCCGTCTCGCTGGCAGCCGAGGACCCTATCCGTAACTTCTCTGCCCGAAACATTGTAAGACACTCAAGAAAAACCTGCATGATCAAAACACTGAGTCATCTGTTCTTCTTAATAGCGCAAAATACACAAATACTGTATGAGAAACATTGGAATTTCTTCTGTAAACACAAGGATCATTAAAACTCATTAAACTGGATCCTTATTTTCACATTCACAGGAATAATTATTTCTGATCGCTTCAAATGAATCATTTCACTAATCTCATGATATAATGTAGATAGCATAAACCTTAATCAACACCATGTTGAATTTAACACATCTGTTAACTAAATAGTAATAACTAGGTAATATGTAGCGTATGCACATTGTAATGCCAGTGGTTCCTATCAAGATGACTTGCACAGTCCTATATTTATTCCTTATATTTAAGATATTAACGCTTTGAAACTATGTGGATTGTGAATGAGCTGCAGAAATAAAAGACTTGAACTGACTTTTTCTTGTTGCGTTCTCTGTGCAGGTTCTTGGTTATTTTGACTATGCCTTCACTGCTATATTTACAGTGGAGATCTTGTTGAAGGTAAAGGCTCCTGTCTTCTGCACAATATAACTCTCTTACCTGTTCTAGTTTATGAAGGGGTGCTTTGCTAATTTTTTTTATTTGAGTTGGACAGGAATTTGCAACTCAAATCAGTTTTATTGTTTTCCATTTTTCTTTTACTATAAACGCAGTACATACAGTTTGAAAGTATTCCTTTAGCTTCAAGCAGTTTGGTTCACTCGTCTTTGTTGTGTTCATCAGATGACTGCGTTTGGTGCTTTCCTTCACAAAGGAGCTTTCTGCAGAAATTACTTTAATTTGCTGGATCTGCTGGTGGTCGGAGTCTCTCTGGTGTCCTTCGGCATACAGTACGTACATATCAAGTCATGCATTGCTGTATAATTATTTTATTCTGTACAGTTAAAGTCGGTCACTGTGCTCATGTTCGGCAGATCGTCGGCCATCTCAGTGGTGAAGATTTTAAGGATTCTGCGTGTGCTTCGACCTCTGAGGGCCATCAACAGAGCCAAAGGACTCAAAGTCAGGCACCGCTGTCTCTGTTTGAAGTGTAATAGCTCACCAGATAGAAAAGATTGTGAGGATCTGTGTAAAGGTGCTGTGTAAAAACGTCACAAAAGTGGCAGCTGTGATAGTCTAGGTCTTTTACGTAAACATACACTCATATCAGAGTTTGTTTGGACATTATAGATGGCTGAAGGTAATAATGTAACAGATAACAAAGACAATTTGACTTTCTTATGTCATGACTCTTTTAGAATGAGTTTACAAATCTGTTACTGTTTTAACTGTAAAATGCACAAATGAGCAAATCGTTTGGTAACGCTTTATTTTAAGGTGTCATAATACAGAGTAATTAGCTAATTAGGTACTTAGTAGTAGCCATTGTACTTACATGAATTAAAATGTACTTATCATGTAATTAAGTTATGGAGCAGCCTGTAATTAGAGTTTGTAACGATGTAGATGTAACAGACTGTTACTGTTACACATATGTTCCAGGCCGAGTCTGTTACACAGATACTTACACTTAAGTACAGTCTTGATACACTTTACTTTAAGTAGTTTTTGTCTGTGTAATAATTTGTAATTGTAATATAATTAGAAAGGTATTGCATGTAGCAATAATGTAAGCTGTGCACTAATGGGTTAAATTAAACTAAGGTGCAGATAAGGTTTACAGTATAGATACACATGAAAGTACATTCTTGATACACTTTATTTTATGTACCTTATGTCTGTGTACTAGACTTTATAAATGTGTTGTATTTTTTGGTTACATGCTACCTGTGTAACATACTTCTTGTCTGTAACAAATGTGTAACAGTAGCTACCTGTTACAACTACATAATTACAAACTGTTCAATAACTTAGTTACAAGACAAGTACATTTTGTTTCATGTAAGTACGACGGCTGCTACTAAGTGCTTGCTCGACAATTACTCTGTATTATGGACTCGTTAAAATAACATGTTACCAAACTTTCTTTCCTTTTCTCTCTCTCTTGTCAACGCAGCATGTGGTTCAGTGTGTGTTCGTGGCCATCAGGACGATCGGGAACATCATGATTGTCACCACACTTCTTCAGTTCATGTTTGCTTGTATCGGTGTGCAGCTGTTTAAGGTGCCCCAGCAAAGCTAGATTTCACATTTAACAAATGCTCTTAATGAGCAGCTTTCGTTCTTACGTAATGAAAATGTTTCGTCCTCAGGGGAAGTTCTACCGCTGTACTGATGATGCAAAGACAAGTCCAGACGACTGCAAGTGAGTGAATGAAGTGTTTTGCAGTGAATATGCGGTATGTGCGTTTGTGTTCTACCATCTTTTTGTCTTTCTAGAGGGACGTATATCGTGTATAGTATTGGTGAGACGGCACTGCCACAAATGCGTGAGAGGATCTGGTACAACAGTGACTTTAACTTTGATAATGTGCTGACGGCTATGATGGCCCTCTTCACCGTCTCAACGTTTGAGGGCTGGCCCGCGTAAGACCATAGCACAAACACACACACACACATACACAGTTATGTACCTTACCCCCCAAATACTCCCTGCCACACACGTTTATATCTTTCAAAAATGATTGCCTCTAAAGGATGTTTTGTTACATTAAAATCCCTTCTGGTGACAGTTTTGCCCCCAGACTATAGCTAAACAAAAAGATATACACTCGAACAAATAAGAACTGTTCACAAATAAGACAATAAACCTACAAAAGGGCTAAAAATATATAACTAAGAAAAGTCCTAAGTACTGATTGACAGCTTTTATGTCTTATTGTAATTGTTAAACAGGCTAACAAACAAACATTATATGCCATTATCATTATAAGTATGATTCTAAGAAATATAATATTTCTTAACATACTTAAGTACACTTTTTGTCATTGAAGTATATATTAGTTTACTGTAAATGCTTGTCAGTACAGTACACTTAATATACAATTTACACTATATAATTAGACATAAGGAATTATTAAATTGCACTGCTAAAAATATATATCATCTTGGTTTTTAGTATACATATCTAAACATTCTTGAATTAAGATGCAGTTACTTGAAAAGCGAAATGACTTAAGGTATTGAGTCTTGTTTTCTCACATATGTGTCAATGGTTTGTTAGTTTGCTTGAAACATGAGAAATATCTGTGATGGGGTAAAAATATCTTAATTCAAAGACAAAACTGTGTGTACAGTTATGGCACTGAATCACTTCCCACATCTTTTTTTGAAATGCATTGGTGTTTTTTGTCTTCTGCAGCCTGCTGTACAAAGCCATCGACTCAAACAAGGAAAACATGGGTCCCATTTACAACTACCGTGTGGAGATCTCCATCTTCTTCATCATCTACATTATCATCATCGCCTTCTTCATGATGAACATTTTTGTGGGTTTTGTCATTGTCACGTTTCAGGAGCAGGGCGAGAAAGAGTACAAGAACTGTGAGCTGGACAAGAACCAGGTCGGCAACTTGATGCAGATATAATTGCAGATAAGATATGAATGAAAGATGAGGGTGTGAGTTTTCTTGTGTTTTGACAGCGCAAGTGTGTGGAGTACGCTCTGAAAGCCCGTCCGCTGAGGAGATACATCCCTAAAAACCCATACCAGTACAAGTTCTGGTATGTGGTGAACTCCACGGGCTTTGAGTATGTCATGTTTGTGCTCATCGTCCTCAACACACTGTGTCTGGCTGTTCAGGTGAGTAGACAGATCTAAACATCAGCAATAGCTGATGTCAATCTTTATTTAACCATTTCTAAAAAGTCCTAAAGGTAAATAGTCTAAATTACATTGCTAATGTCATAGAATAGCTTAGTTTAATAAAAGGGAGTCACATTTTAACACCGTGTTACAATGTTCTCCATCTGTGCAACTGGAGTTTAAAACTATAAGTGTCTTCTGCTCGTTGTTATTTAAACTGTACATGGTGTGAATATCGTGTGCAAATATCATTAGCGTTTTTTTGCGACGAGATCAGAGCTGCGTCCGAAATCGCTAACTTCCCTACTATATAGTACGCGAAAAACACTTTCCTATCCCATAAGGCTCCGGGAGAGATGGCGGTATATTCGAAAAATGGCGGAAAGTAGAGACGTGGCTCATTTTAAGTGTAAGCACCTCAGGAAAAAAATTGTGTTTATTGTGATTAAATTACACTTGTTTAACACAATCTAAATAAATGGATGACTTACATTTTCGCGCTGTTGTGACGACGCATGACACGTGACAACATCAATATGGCGGATGTAGTACGTCAGAATTCCATTCATACTATATAGAACGTACTTTTAACGGTTGGGTAGTACGATCAGTTTTAAATGTAGTACCTACTTAAGCAGTATGTGAGTTCGGACGCAGCACAGGATCTCTACATTCATCTTGCCTCGGTGCATCTTCTTCTACTAACTTTCTTGTGCTCGGCAAGACCGTTTTGCGCTTAAGCGCCACCAAGCCATGTACTGTAGCTTGAGCAGCTCCCCGCATGTAGCCCCTATACCTTCATTCACTATTCCCTACATTAGTCTACTCATTCAGTTCACTTGAATTCGGACACTGAGTGCAGCAGAAGAACTGCTTTTGCATAGTTTGCTTACTGCTTCATAATCATTTGAAATAAATTGCTCCAGTAATGAGGTATAGGGGGATATCTTCCAAAGTTTCTTGAATTTTGCCAATCTTTTTTCTCTATATAGTATTGATATGGTAACCATCAAATAATGTGAATTTTATTACGCTAGCATTTGTTCAAATATGTAAACCATGTCTTAAATTAACTCTATGCTGCAAGAACTGTAGAGCTCACCATCACCCTTTTAAAAAAACTCAGTTCAAACAATGAAGACACATCACTCCTGGTTTGATAGTCTATTTTGCTAGTTCAGCTATTTACTTTAAGATATTTATTTTGCAGACACTTTTAGCTGCTTGAATATAAGTAAATATTAATTGAGTATGAGAGAATATTAATAAATATGAGTGCAATAATCAGGTACAGGAAGTAAACTTTCACGACGGACCTTCTGTGAGCTCAGCAGATACTACATTAAAGAAACTGCAACTATAGAAAAACATTAATTTTATAGAAATATTATTTTCATTGATGCTCCTCTTAACCGGTTCTGTTACCCTTAAGGTGTGTGCTCTACAAGTTAAAAACCACAGCTCTATTCAAGCATATTCAATAAATCAATGTATAGCAGCACACAATAAAGTGCTATATGAATGCATCATTCATTAATTCAAATCTAGTACAAATCATGGAGTTCTAGAGTAGTACAGTGTTGGTTCTTTGGTGGTTAAGGAATAATTTCATATTTTCTGTTTGAACTTCTGTTAAAGGGGTCATATGATGCGATTTCAAGTTGTCCTTTCTCTTTGGAGTGTTACAAGCTGTTAGTGCATAGATAAGATCCCTGAAGTTGCAAAGATTAAAGTTTCAAAACCAAGGGGGTATTCTTTATAAAA
>JAUMHR010000305.1:56682-70050 GCA_032361145.1 Enteromius fasciolatus
TGTGGTATTGTCCTACACTGACCCTACACCTAAACCTACCCCTTACAGGAAACACACACACTTTTACATTCTCAAAGGATTCTGTGTACGTTATTAGCTTCTTTGCCCGTGGAGACCTCAATATAGGTCCCCACTGTGGCACAAGTCCCCGTGAGTCTCTGTGTAGTTAGGTTTAAGTCTCCAAGTATAGAAAAACGAGCACACACTCGCTGTGATGATGTCTGGTGTCAGTCACACATGCCTCATTTCTGAACACATCTCATTTCTTAACTTTTGAAAGAACTGAGCTTTAGTTATCATGTCTAGTGTGATGACATCAGAGCAGCACTGAAACAGCTAAACCAATGCCATGGGCTCGATTCCCAGGGACTCATTTGGCTAAATTTGGAAAAAAAGTCCTGTGCACTTAAGAAAATAGCACTTGTAAGTTTCTATGAAATTGAAAGCAATAAATGTGTTTTGATTAGTACAGCTACATTTTCAAGGTAACCAGAAAAGTAAACATATTTCATAAGACCATATGAATATTATTTGTTATTAGGGTGTGGAGCGTGCTCTTAGATGCACTGAGAGTCTTGCTCTGACTAATTATGTTATGAATACTGAACAGCCAATAAATGTGAACTCTTTTGAGCTTGTTTATAGATTATTATAGTTTAGTAAAGTATGGATATGCTCTCTCTGTACTGGTGTGTGGTTCAGCGGCAGTGATGTCAGGCTTACAGTAAACACTGTCGTGTGTCATTAAGACACGAGCTGCAGTAATTAATGCTCACTGTGTTGGTCATCACTGATTTATCCTCGACGCAGACACCGCTGGGGTGCAGTTTATGATCTGAAGTAAGAGTTTCCTGGACGTCATTGACATGCCAGACGTGTGCTGTTCTAACCGTCCTCCTCGCCTGAAGAGTTTTGAAATGCTCTCTCGTTTCCCTTAATTAAAACCATCCACCCATAGTGTGCTCACGTTACCAGCTCATTGTGCGGGAAAACACTCGAGCGTGGGAACCGTTCTGAAGTGGAGAAACACAACAGACAGCGCTTGAAGTGATCCAGGAAGTGTTTAGGATTCGACTAGCATCTGAACAGGGTTATAACTGTGCAAACTCTCTAAATCTGCTCTGTTTTCAGATCGCAGCGTCCTACGGAAACATTATTTGTGTGTTTGAGCCGGTGGAGGTCAGTCCCCAAGGAAAAGCACAAAAAGTGAGTTTCTTCTGGAATAAAGGCGCTCTCCTGAAGTGGCCGTGGATAGGGTTGGGAATCGAAAACCAATTCCACAATCAATATCCACCAGTCAATCCCTGTGTGTGCATCCTGATGGATAGAAATGTGTTTGTCTTTGAATCATTTATTCAAGAGATTCATTCAAATACACAGAACGGAGATTAAAAATCTCTTTCACAGATGAGTTCTGGCTTCATCACGAGCTTACACATACTCAATATCTTAAATCATTCTACTAAGTAAATGTGTTTTGACGCGAGACTGTTTAGATGTTTAGAGCAGAAGACCGTATGCACGCGTGTGAATGGTTTGTGTGTGTCTGTGGTCAGCAGAAGCTGAACTATCACTGGCAGGAGAGCGGTCAGTTCGTCCTGCAGTCGGTCGCTCATGTCCTGACGTGGCACCCCTCAGGTACGTGAGGTCAGTGTGTGTTTGTGCTGTTTGAGACGGGCCGCTGACCGCTCTCTCTCTCTGACCGCAGGCTCCTGTCTCCTGACCGGCTCGGGCTGTCTGCAGCTGTGGTGTGACGGTCTGTCCAGTGCAGAGTCCGATCCTGCTCCTCAGAGCTCCTGGAGATGTGTGTGGCAGTGCAAGTCAGTGTTCATCATCACACGTCACACAGCTACACTGATTTTTACCGCCATGTTTGATTACAGATGTGTATCAGATCAAACACATTTCACGAGGCCTTGTGAATATTATTGGTCATTAGTATGTTCTCAGTTAGATCTGTCTGGTTGTTACAGGTCTGCCGCTCCCACTCACTTCATCAAGTTTTCCCCGGATGGAGAGTTTTTCGCCACCGCAGGACAGGTTAGTGTTTCCTTACTGCACATTATTCCAAATCATTCCAAATCATTCCAAATCATTCTACTGCTTTGTGTAGAAATCGGACGAAATCGGATTTTTTTTTTTTTTTTTTTTAATTGTTAAATTAAACATAGTATATGTGTGTGTACTGTGATATATATATATATAAACACACATGCATATATATTTATAATGTATATTTTTATATAGAAAGTGTTTTTATAAAAATATAAATAATTTCAATATATATATATATATATATATATATATAAATACATGTAAATATTTTCTATATATATATATATATATACTATATGTGTGTGGATATATATATATATACATAATAAATACACACAGTGCACAGAAACAAAAACTTTTATTAATCACGATTAGTCATTGCCCAGCACTAATTATTTTGTTTGTTTTTAACATTGTGTCTTTTAAATGAGGAATGAAGTTTATTCAGTTTTTATTTTATATATATATTGTATATATGTATTATGTCGCAACTGCAATACAATATTATTTTTTTGTATGTGCAACTTGGTCTTTTTGTAACTGGAAAAAGTCATATATTTAAACAAGCTGACAACATATTAGTTTAAAAAATATATATTTTGATTTATTTTTTATTTGTACAAATAATATTTGTAAATATTAGTAAATCCAGAAGTAAATTGGCATTAGGTGTTTACTAAAAACATGTTATGTAGACATGCCAATAAAATCCCTTTAGATCTCAAACAACTTCAACGGTATGGAGAAGAAATGTCTTTGATGCTGATGTAAAATAATGAATAAATCAGCGGATCTGTTGAGTTTCCCGCTCAGCTGAGGAGGCTTTCTGAGGGCTGTGTTGTTTCAGGACGACTGTCTGGTGAAGGTGTGGTACAGCAGCAGTAAATGGCAGGCGGACGTCACCAAACTCTTCACGCCCCTCGACCTGCGCTCCGGAGCCCAGATCAGCTTCTCCTTCATCTACCTGGCTCATCCTCGCTCCGTCACCGGCTTCTCCTGGAGGAAGACCAGCAAATACATGCCCAGGTGAGCCGAGCTGATCGCTCCCTTTTAAAACTAGATCTGATGTCGTGGTATTGTCACACAGGTCATACGAGACCGGCTCTGAAGCTGAAGATCCTACTCCGTACATGTTCTGCCAGATTCCCCTTTCTGTCAAACATATATGTGATGTGATTTAGGAAGAGCCCAACTCTAACCCTAGAGGTATTGCTTTCATTTATTTAGTTCAAACGGTGACGGCGTGAGCTACAGTTCTGTCCGTGTCCGGTAATGAAGAGTAGAACAGGAGAAGAACTGGAGAGAGCCCTGATCTGTGATGTTTTGTGAACAGATATACACTTCATCTTTAGGGTGATTGTGTATTTTTTACAACATGTACAGTGAATAACATAAATACAAAGTGACTTACTTGTGATACCTGACATTCTGTTCCTGAAACTCACGCAGATTAGCTTCAGATTCTGTTCATTAAGCTATGGACGAAATAAAAACAAGTTTTGGAAATACCTTGAAACCAGCTGTTATATGTTATCAGAAGCTGTAATAGGTAAAAAATGTCACACTTTATTGTATGTAGAAAACCCTATTATGAAGTGAACTCACTGATAGATTTATTTAGTGTAATTTTATAAGTGAGTATGTTATGATTTGTGGTTGCTGTGAGAACAGTGTAAGGTGCTGAGGTGGCATTAACTGAGAACACACTTCTGCTGTTTCAGAGGCGGTGTGTGTAACGTGCTGCTGACCTGCTGCAAGGATAGTGTGTGTCGGCTGTGGGCCGAAACCCTTCTGCCCAGCGACTGTCTGCTGTCTGGACTCACTAGACACACTCACAGCAGCAATGACGTGATGAAGAATAACATGAAGAAGAGCTCGAGCGAGAGCCGAGCACAGACCCCGCTGGAGGTGAGAGCAGAGCCGTCACAGCCCTATTAGAGCTTACCAGATTCCTCCAGTTACAATAGAAATCCACCCCTGAGAGCAGAAATGTGATGTGATGATGATAGATGTTTAATGTTTCTTGTAGTCTATTCAGTTAAAGCCACTAATAGTTTGTTTAAAATATTGTGGAAAAACAGAATACATATTTTGTGCATGTTTTGTTTTTCTTCCCATCACATGTTTTTAAATAGAAAAAATACTATAGAAAAATATTTCTTTGTATTGAACTTAAAAAAAAAAAAAGATTCACTTGCTTACTTTCCAGTATAAAACAAATTCTTGAATCCAGATGAATTTACTGCATGTATATGTATTATATTATATCATTATATATATATATATACTGTATATCTTTTTTACAGATAGTCGTGTTATAAACATATTAGCAATATTTAGCTTGATGCACTTTCTTGTGGCTTTTTCCCACTTACTGAAATTCAGTTTGAATATTGAGAGTATTTCAGTTCAGCTGTAGTTGAATTGAGTCTGGTGTTGGCTAATGTAAGTCTGCTCGGTGTGTCCAGCTGAAGCTGAAGCCGTCGTGGAGAGAGGAAGTGCGCTGTTTATCTCAGCTGTCCTACAGCGGTCCTCTTCCTCAGCAGCAGAACAAACACAACACACACCGCACAAACATGCTACACGCCAACGCTCTGTGCCACTTCCACATCGCCGCCAGCATCAACCCAGCCACAGGTAACACACACACACACACACACACACCACCCAGCGGAGAAATACACACTCGGTTGGTTTACTAAACTAAATAACTTTTAAATAAAAACAAACCAAAATAAACCTCTTGAAAAAGGAATGTATTATATTTGAAATAAAAGATACACATAATTGTAAGATTAGTTATTTTAACATTCTGTCAAGGTTCTACAGAAGAGCCTTTTCAACCCTCTATACGAGCGCTTTGTGAGACACACGGGACAAAGCTGACCGGATGTCTCTCTGAGATCTCTCTCTCTGTAGCTCCTGCCGTCAAACACACGCAGGAAGCAGTGACCTTCATCTGGAGATAGATGATGATGATGTAAGAGTGATTGTAATGGTGATGTTTGTGTGCAGACATCCCTCTGCTGCCCTCCATCTCGTCCATGAACGGCTCTGATGAGGAGGAACCGGGCGGGCCGTTCACCGTTCACTGGCTCAATAACAAAGAGCTGCACCTGACTCTGAGCATGGAGGTGTTTCTACAGCAGCTGAGGAGCAGCTCCGAGCAGAACGGGCCCACCGAGCGCTACGGTACCGTCTGCAGCATCTCATCCGTGTATTAGACTTACTGTATTTACACGTGACGGCGACAGTAGGGTGAGCATTCAGAGCATGATCAGAACCAAGATGAGGCAGAAGCCTTTATTAAAGACACATTACATTTGTATGACATTTAGTCATTTAGAAGATGCTTTTATCCAGAGCGACTTACAAATGAGAACAACGGAAGCAATCGAAATCAGCAAAGAGCAATGATATGCTAGTGCTAGTCTCAGCCCACACAGTACACATTGCTACATATATAATACATTTACAAAAACAGAATAGAAAAATAAGTCTGCAGAGTTTATCTGTTTAAAAACCAGATCAATTTGAGAGTGATTTGGAAACATCATACTTTCGGTCTTGCTCTCATTAAAATGTAATAAATCCAGGGCCATCCTATCTTTAATATCTCTGAGGCAATCAAAAAGAAGTTGTAAAGAACTGGCATGTTCCTGTTTCGGTGGGAGATAAGTGTGTGTGCCATCTGCATGACAGTGAAACTAAATATTATATTTCCTGAGAATAGACCCTAATGAGAGCATATTCAGGGAAACCAGCATAGGGCCAAGGATAGAGCCTTGAGATACTCCAAACAGAAGAGGAGCACCGTTTCAGCTCTTCCATGTCTTCACCATCTGTGTTTCTGTGGTTTTCTCCAGCACTAGGTGTGTGTGAGTCTGATATCTGTGTGTTCTGAGCAGATGCTGATGAGGAGGTCAGCGGTGCAGATGCTGCGTCTCTCCCGGCGCCGGCGGTCGATCATAAGGTGGATGTGCTGCTGGGAGACTGGAACAGAGCCGCAGACATGCTGTTCAGCATCCACCCGATGGACGGGTCTCTGCTGGTGTGGCACGTCGACTGGCTGGACGAGTACCAGCCCGGCATGTTCCGACAGGCGCAGGTGCACGCATCCTTCCTCAGATTTACCTAGAATGTGACCTGTGCTGGAAACAGGAGTCAGACTGAATTCTTTTTAATTTTACGTTCTCCATTAAAACACCTTCAAAGTGACTATGATTTAAACGGGTTATTAGCCTACTAATTCTCCAAATGAACGGCCAGAACAGTCTGCAGTCGAGGGCAGCCCTGCTGATCTTTGATCTCTGTCCCCAGGTGTCCTTCGTGTCCAGGATTCCCGTAGCCTTCCCCACCGGTGACGCTAACTCTCTCAGCCGGAGCGTGGTCATGTACGCCTGCAACAGAAACGTGGACCTGGCCATCCAGCACGTCCGTCAGCGTCCGGTGGGCCTGCAGCACTCGTCCTCGTCCGCTCTGATCGGACAGAGCCAGAGCAAGCCCTCGTCAAGCAGCCTGCGGCTCAGCATCTTCACCCCCAGCGTCCTGATGATCTCCAAACACGCAGACGGCTCGCTCAACCAGTGGGCGGTCAGCTTCGCAGAGGACTCGGCCTTCTCCACGGTGCTCAGTGTCTCTCACAAGTCCCGGTACTGCGGTCACCGCTTCCACCTGAACGAGCTTGCCTGCCACTCTCTGCTGCCGCTGCTGCTGACCACCTCTCACCACAACGCCCTGCGGACGCCCGCCGCTGCCCTGATCACCCCGGGCCGAGGGAGCCGAGTCCGGCAGGACCCCAGCGCCGTCTACAGCGAGCTGATCCTGTGGCGGGTGGATCCGGTGGGACCGCTGTCCTTCTCGGGCGGAGTGTCGGAGCTGGCCAGGATCAACTCTCTGCATGCCTCCGCCTTCTCTAACGTAGCCTGGCTTCCCACGCTCATCCCCAGCAACTGCCTCGGTGAGGGCCGCTTGCTTAGATTGTGATAAAAGCAAAACTTCTAGAGTTTAGATCAGTTCAGTCGGAGAGTCTCACGATAAAAACAGAACGCAGAGTAGAGTACAGGAGAAAGCACTCTGTCTGCAGATTATTTGTGATATTTTCAGAGATTTTTAATGAGCGAGCGGGAAACATTTACAGGAAAGCATCTCTGTCTCTGCTGCATGGAATATTCATAAATGTGTATTCTGCTCATGAATATTTAATGTGCATCTTTTAAAAGTTTAACTGGGGAGGCCTCGCGTGTCACGCCCGTGTTCTTCAGCTTGCAGCTGATTGGACGATACTGTTGGGCTATTCATATTTCATTTCTTTCTCAAAGGTGTGTATGGAAACTCACCCAGTGCCTGCTTCATCGCCAGCGACGGACACTCACTGAGGCTCTATCAGGCCATCATCGAGGCCAAAAAACTGCTGAGTGAACTCTCTAACCCGGACATCTCCGTAAGAACGAGCCTGGCTGTTTTATCAGTACATCGGATACAAGAGTCCTGCTAATCTGTAGTGTGTTTCTCCTCCAGAGATATGTTGGAGAGGTGTTTAACACCATCAGCCAGCAGTCGACAGCCAGACCAGGCTGCATCATTGAGCTTGATGCCATCACAGACTTTGTACGTATAAGAACCACTACAGCCTAGAACTAGCTTTCACCACAGCAGGTGACAACAGAAATGATCTTTAATTGCAATGATAATAATAATTAGTAATTATTATTGTTTAATTAATTAAACAAAATCTATTAATGTAAAATGATAAATATATTTATTAAATCAAATGTAGATTATACATCTATAAAGAAATATCACTATTATTCTGTCATTAAAAACATTTTTAGTTTTAATAATAAGCATCATCATAATTATTAATTATTAATTTAGAGCTGTGAAATTACAATTACAATTATACAACAGTAAAATTACAATTATAATACTTTTTTCTTTATTTTTTTAAACCATAGAGCTTTTATTTTTAATGCTTGTCTTTTGTTGAGCACAGATTTATAAACCATTCTCATTACAAACTTGCGAAGGCGTGCGTGTAGCATTTTCAAATCCGTTCTCAGGCATTGTAAGAAAGGATAAAAAAAGTTGTGTGTAAAGTAGAGACTTGTAGTTTCCCAGAGTGCTCAGCGCTCCGCCTGTCTCTGTTTGTTCAGCAGGGGAAAGAGGCGCAGCTTCTGCACGTGTTCGAGGAGGACCTGATCTTGGGGAGTGAGAAAGTGGACGACTGCCTGCAGGATTCTGGTAAGAGGTCGTTCTCTGATGATGCTGCGGTGTTTGTGGTGTTTCTGTGATGAACTCTTGTCTTTCGTTCAGTTCCCAGCCGGACTCTCTTCTCCGCTCGCTTCTTCCTGGTGGTGCTGGAGCTCACCCAGAGCGGAAGGTCACTCCTGCACATGTGGCATCTGCAGCTGGACGCCGTTCCCGTCATTATGGGTTTGTGATGGATCTCGTACCGTATAATGTGACACACACTTGACACGTTTTAGTAGTAGATTTACTTTGACGCAGCCTGAGTGCACTGTTAGTTACATGGTTATTATTCTCATTTGTGCAAAATACAATAATTTAATTGCAAAATCAAGAAATTAACATTTTAAATATTTTATTTTACTGATTTCTTTATTTGTAATTTTTTTATGAAGTTTTATAAATTATATAGTTATTTTTTATATATTAGTATGCCAAATTAAATTACTGCTATTTCTATGCATGTGTTTTTGTTATCTTTAAAGTAAGTAATGTTAGATATCATCATATTTATTGGCCGTCAAAACATATAGAGAACATATAGAGTAACTAATTTCATATAGATGGAATATTGAGCATGTAGTCTATATATCTGTCGACTGAACTGTAGATATGTGTCCTCCTTTCAGAGCGAACTCAAACTCCAGACAGAGAGACCGTGTCTCCATCGCTCCTGAATGGCTCACAGTTTAACTTTGAGACGGCCGGCTCTCCACAAACACCCAGACCCAAACTGCAGACGTCTAACCTCCAGAGCGCCTGCCGCCTCGCTCTGACCAACACAAAAGTCTTCAGCCTGGAGCTGGGTCTGCCGCCGGGCGTCGAAGTCCTGCGAGTATCACCTGCTGCAGGTGACCTAAACACCTCTGTGTGCCTTCACTAATGCATTATTATAGTCATTATGACCTGTATTTCTCCACCTTTTTAAAGCGCTCCATCACACTTTATGCAAATTATGGGAGGAGCTTATGTTAAACTGTAAACACCTGAAATATTTGCTTTAAGAACACAATATAATACACTTTTTTTAAAAACTAGGTATGATGAGGTGGAATTAATAAACTCAACCTTCATCCAACATTAAAAGAACGTTTAAAAGTGTGAAAACATGAATAACTCTGTTCTAACACAACTCTAACTAAATTCCACATTTCTGTATCGGGAACATTATGATGTTATGTAACGCCGCCAAAAATGCTAATTTACTGAAACAGAGTGATTGCCATCGTTTTATACAGACAATAAATATTGTAGCTGTTTTAGGAACGCTCCAGTAAACACTGCTAATAGAGATTAGAAGAGAAAACGGCAGACAATCACATTTAAAAGAAAAATAGATATTCATAGTGCATTTTTTTTATTTATCATATATTAAATCAGCTGAACATGCAGTATATGTCATTTTGGTTTATATTATTACAGTGGAATACAATTAAAAACATGAAAATAATGGAAATAAAGGAGAAGATGCTTTTTCCGAAGATATTCTTGTTATAGTATGTCACGTTAAAATACCAAGCATTATGTTATTCTTCTGATGTCTGGTAACAGAATCTCAAGGGAAAGGCATAGCTTTCAGTCAAGCTGGATGAGGATTATTTGTAATGTAACTTTATGATCTGAAATGATTTGTTTCAGTGTTTTTGAGTGGAACTTCCCCAAAGCAGGAAGCGTATCCCATCATTTAAAATGCAGCTGGATATTCTAATCTATTGGGCTATGAGTCCCTGAGTTATCGTCATTGCATTAATACCGGAAATTATCATGATGTGCATTTAAGCCTGTATCACCCATCACTAATGAACATCACCATTTGCGTGGCAGGTCATCTCAGCGCCTCGTCTCTGCAGCCGGCCGGACGCTCTCCGTATCTGCTGGCCACGTCTTGCTCTGACGGATCCGTCCGGTTTTGGCGATGCAGTGCGGTCTCTGACCCTGACGTCTCTGCTGACCCGTCATACGTCTGGGAGGAGTGGCCTCTGCTGGTGGAGGAGGGCCTGGCCAGCAGCAGCGCTCTGAGCGTGTCCGGTCAGCTCATGGGTCTCAGCTGCTGTCACACCAGCAGGGTCGCCGTCGCTCACCGGAGCCCTGAACCCGTTGTGAACATCAGCGTCTTCCAGTGCGACTCCACCGGAGGCTCTCAGTGGCTTCTGGAGCAGACTCTGAAGATCTGCCACGCAGGTGATAAAAGCCTGACTAACGGCAGTTCAGTGAAGAGGCAGGTCCACTTAGACTGGGTCTCCAGAGAAGACGGCTCTCACATACTAACTGTAGGTCTAGGATCCAAACTTTACATGTACGGGATGCTTTCTGGAAAGCCTCCAGATCTGGGTCTCTCTGATTGCAGTAAGGAGCAGAACGGCTCTAGATTGGTGCTCCTCCGAGCAGTGGACCTGGTGTCCTCGGTCGAAGGTTCTCCCCCTGTTCCCGTCTCTCTATCCTGGGTACGAGACGGCATCTTAGTCGTCGGGATGGATTGTGAAATGCACGTGTACTCTCAGTGGCAGCCGCCGGCTCCGGTCAAACCATCGCCTCACGATAGCGCGTCGTCGCTTAAACAGGAGGGACTCAGTCCAAATCCATCTAAAAAGACCCTCACCAGATCCATGACTAGCTTGGCTCAGAAACTCAGCGGAAAGAGAACGGCGTACGACCTCCCGGCCGAGATGGAGGATTCTGGGTTGTTTGAAGCAGCCTATCAGCTGTTTCCTACACTGCCCCAGTATCACCCGGTGCAGCTGCTGGAGCTCATGGACCTCGGGAAGGTGCGACGGGCTAAAGCTATCCTGTCCCATCTGGTGAAGTGCATTGCTGGGGAGATAGTGTCTATGAAGGACACTACGATGAACCAGGAGCGGCGTCTGCGCTCGCTCACCATCAGCGCCAGCGGAAGCACTGCCCGAGATCCCAAAATGTTCAGCAAAGCTGAGAGCGCCGACTACACCGAGATCGACTCCATCCCGCCGCTGCCTCTGTACGCGCTGCTAGCTGCAGACGAGGAGACGGCTCCGAGTGCCAAAGAACGGTCGGAGAGCGTGAGCGCTGAGGGCAAGAACGCTGCGTACGAGCAGCTCTTCCAGAGCGCTGGGGTCAGTGCTGATGACATGGACCCTTTCGATAGAGATGAGGAGGAGGCAAGCGCTAAAGTCATCGATCTGTCGAAGTACAGCCCTACGTTTTTCGGCTCAGAGCACGCACAGGTGCTATCGGGACACCTGCTTCACTCCAGCCTGCCGGGCCTGACGCGGATGGAGCAGATGTCTCTGATGGCTTTGGCAGACACCATCGCTTCCACCAGCACCGACATTGGAGAGAGCCAAGGGAAAGGACAAGGTCTGTGTCTTTCACCGGTTTAATCGTTTGTTATAATCGGATGGTGGCCCAGAGTGTCTGGAAAAATCAGTTAACTGTAATAAACCAGTGAGATTTGTGTCTGATCTGATCATCACCAGTCTGTCTGAAGAAACAGAACAAACTGAGACAGACTCAGTCCAGAAGAAGCGTGTCTCCAGACGCTTCGAGAAAGACACCTGCTCCTGAGAAACTGTGCTCAAGAGCTTCGAGAACAAAAGCTGCTTTAAACACCTAGATACTCACAACAGATCTTGATTTCATTTAGTTAATAGAAGAGATTTGATAAATGTATTACTTTTTTTATTTTTTTTAAAGCATCTTCATTTTACAGCTTAAAGTGCCTAAAACTTTTAACAGTTCTGTAGCTTTGCAGGTTTCTTGAATCTTTCTTGAAGTGTCTCGGAGACATCTTCATGTCACTCAGACTCTCAGAAATCTCACTGGATTATTACTGTTATCTTTGGAAATGGAAACGTGATTCAATGTGCTGTTCATAAAGACATGATCATAGACATCTCTGAAGGAATCAGCCGTTTGAACACATTAAATCAATGACTTGTATTAAAACTGACAGCTTTAGTTTATTATTTAGAGTGTTAGAGTGAATTTTACAATTCATATTATTTAAAAAACAAAATAGTTCACCAAATAATAATGATTATAAAAACACAAAGCTCTTTTTGTAATATCTATTTAATGGCTTTAAATGATCTTTTGTGGATGAAATCTCAGTCGCATTTGATTAATATGTGATTAGATTAATTAATCACCACAGTGTATAACTGATTATATTTTAACAATGACATAAATGTGAAAAATCAGCCCTAGTTATGATGTGATGAATCTTGACTCAGGTGGAGAGACTCTGGATGAATGTGGGCTGAAGTTCCTGCTGGCCGTTCGCCTGCACACCTTCCTGCTGACGTCTCTGCCCCCGGCTCATCGCGCTCCGCTCCTCTGCCAAGGTACAGCAAGCTTTCTGTAACTCAGTCGAGATTGAGACAGAGGTCATGTGTTTGGTTTCCAGTCAAGTGCGTGCCTTGAGTGCTATGCCTTGCGTAGACGTAGCTGTAAATCTCAGGAACTGTGGTCTACAGGACTGTCCACCTGCCACTACGCCTGGGCGTTCCACTCCGAGGCTGAAGAGGAGCTGCTCAACATGCTTCCTGCGCTGCAGAAAGGAGAGCCCTCGTGGGCCGAGCTCAGAGCCATGGGCGTGGGCTGGTGGCTCCGCAGCACCAACAAACTTCGCAGATGCATTGAGAAGGTTTGACCAAACTGAGACCACACTTCAAAAGTGTCTATGTAATCTACTTTAATTCAGATCATCTCAGAGAGTAGCTGCTGATTATTTAATTATTCTTCTGTGCATCTGATTCATGTCTTATTCAGCCTGTTTGTTTAAGTTTCATTGAGGTGACTGAACAAAGCTTGCGCTTGAATTCTGCTTTTTTTGCTCTTATTTTTAGAGCATGGGCTTTATGAAACACAAACAAGTGTAATGATCAGTGATCTTCTATCTCATACCAGGTAGCAAAAGCTGCTTATCAGAGGAACAACGACCCGTTAGACGCAGCCTTGTTTTATCTGGCCATGAAGAAGAAAGCTGTGGTCTGGGGACTGTACAGGTAACCACACACACACACACACACACCTGTCAGCGAGGCTTCAGTCCACTGAGAGCTCCTGTGTGTTGAAGGTCCCACCATA
>JAUMHR010000305.1:94415-119582 GCA_032361145.1 Enteromius fasciolatus
TCTCAGATATTTCTGCTCGTTTTAAACAAAAACTAACAACAGCTTCTTTTCTTTTTTGAAAACCAGATCATATCATTTTACTTGTCACGTGACTGAAGACCGTCTGGATATTTCTACTAGAAGCCAGGAGTAGTGTTGTAGTTTACTGAGAAATGAAACGAAATGAATGGATAAATATCTCCCAGTGGGGAAAGAAGCCTAGTTTTTGCTTTGAATGAGGTTGATTTGTGGCTCTTGTCGTTGTTTTAATCATGAATGGATCCGTTTGTTCGTTTGGGTTCACGTGAGCTCCGGATGAAGAGCAGTGATGTTTGCCCGGGGAAATGAACTCTGAACCCAGTTTAACGCTCGTGAAGGGAGAATATTTCCTTCCGGGAGCCGATATGTGCGGATGTGTGATGAATTAGAGCTCGTTTGCAGACGGCTCTGAAACAGCAGCTTTAATTGGAGGCGGATGAGAGAGAGACAGACCGAGAGAGAGAGACGTGTTTAAGGCTGTTGTGCAGCATGAAAATGGAGCAGACGAGCGCTTGATTTGACAGGAGGAGAGTCGTCTATAGATTTTTGTGTCCATTGTTTGGGCTTATTTGTGTGCTGCTTTACTCAGTCAATCAAATATAATTGACACCGCTGGGCTGCTGTTGTTTCTGGATGACAGCGGTTAATGCCGCCGGAAAACAGCTGCGGGAAACTTTCTCTGCTGAACGATGGGAAAAGGTTTCTGCCAGAACGGTGACAGTTTCTCAGCCGTCAAGCGCATTAATTGATGCCGTGACACAGATGAGGGATAATAATGTAATCAACCTTTAATTGAAGAGAGCTGCATCTGAATCTGAACGCTGCTGCACAGACTCAACTAAAACCACTTCTGTCTGCTGTGAGAACATTCCCAGAAATAATGCCTTTTCTGACTAAACGGTGCCATTAACACCCTTTCTGTTTCTTCACATTATAAAACACTAGCAGCGCCGTTTGTGTGCCTGTTATCAATATATATTATTAAAACTTTTTTTTTTGAAATTACACATAAAAAACTATGATCTATTTTTAAATGTCGACAAGAAATGTTATTTGAATATATAATGGTCTGAAATGTACATCTAGTGTGGTGATAACCAGCATTAACCCCATAATATTTAATTTATAAACCTGCATTTTTATTTCTAAATATTACTCTGATAAACTTTCAGATGAAAAGATGATCAGTCTTCATGCATGAACATAAATGAATGAAGAGTGTGAGATGTTTCACACTAATATATATTCAGTCAATGTCGAGGGTTTAATTTAATTCGGTGAATTAATTACATTTCAAAGCCTATTTTAATTCTGTCTTGCCATGACCTTTGACCTGCTGTCAGGTGTCCAGAAAGAGTTCATAAAGAGACAGCTAATGATGAAATGCTATTTCTGCTTCCTGATGCGTGTTTAACTGTGTTCAAGCTCAGATGTGATCTCATGTCATATTCATCCTGATACATGTGGATGATGAAGCCGTTCCTCCAGATATTTAGATGCATGTTAATAAAGTCAGAGGAATGAGGTCACACTGAGCTGATCTTTCATAAATAATATAGAAATATTACATCATTATTTAGTGTTCTGAGGTGTAGTATTTACTGTTAATGTGCTATTCACCTCTATATGAAAAAAAACACTATTTTTACAATTAATGCAGTATTTAAATACAGCATATTTCTTATTAAAAAGCCTGAGGATTGTGTAATATTGGCCTTTAAATACTAAATATTGTACCTGAAGTATATTTGCAGTATTTCCTCTTCAGAACAATCTTTTATACTTAATATATGTCTTTAATTTGGAGTCAAAGTATATCTGTTTAGTGACTAACCCCCGGTTTCACAGACGAGGCTTAAGCCTAGTCCTAGACTAACTGTAATTTTGAGCTGTTTCAACTAAAAGAAACTTGCACTGATTGATCTTAAAACATGGCAGTGCCTTTGTTTTAGTCATAAGATGCACACTAATGACGTTTTTTTCTAAGGCATGTTTATGAAAATTACTTAAATATCCTAATTGTATTATGGCCTAATCCTGGTTTAGGCTAAGTCCTGTCTATGAAACCGGGCCTAAAAGTACAATTGCAGGGCATTTAATTAAGTACATGAAAATATATTTGTAGTATACTTAGCATGAAATAAATATTACAGATTCATTTAAGTATATTTCTTTTTTACATGGGGAATGTAAGAAGAAATGAACAGGGATGTCTGATCTGAGTCTTTTGGTGCAGCTAACCTCTCAAACTGAGTGTGTGTGTGTGTGTGTCTGTGTGTGTGTGTGTGTGTGTGTGTGTGTCTGTGTGTGTTATCTTGATGCTTTGCAGTTTAAGTCCTTCATTGCTGTGTTTTTTCTGTATTGTGGCTGAATGATTGATTTTATTTCACAGATGCCCAACCTTTCTTCTGTGTTACTCACACCAGCTCATATGCGCGTGTGTGTGTGTGTGCGTGAGAGAGAGCGTGTGAGTCTGTCTGTGTGTGTGTGTGTGAGTCTCTGTGTGTGTGTGTGTGTTTGTGTGAGTCTCTGTGTGTATAATGACAGGTATTACAATATGAAGGTGATTTATGAGGACATTAAAAACCATCTGTTATCTGTTTTTGCTAATTAATTCCTCATATTTATATATGGAGTATATTTGTTTGTTTGTTTAAAGACCATTGAGGAATTGTTTTGTCTGTGTGTTCAACAAGTGCCTCAAAAGGCTGATGGCAAAAATATCAAAAAGTAAAAGTTTCCAGTCACTAATGATCAAACGGCAGCACAGGGTTAAATATAAAAAGAGTTCATGAGGAAATGAAGGACTATTACGTGTGTGTGTGTGTGTGTGTTTCACACAGTGAGAGAACGAAGCTTCACCCGATCCGCAGTAAATGAGGCTCTGAACAGATCTGGGTGTTTGTCAGGATCCGCCGCTTCATATTTATCAGATATTGATCATTACGCCTCCTTCTCAGCGTTTGATGTCTGTGCTTTTCTGCGTCTCTGGCAGTTCTTCATTGGCCTGCGATGGCTCCTTTAACCTGTTTCATTGATCTCGGGTGGATGGAGCTCGGGCCCCGGGCCCCGCGTCTCGGCCCCTGGAGAACCGCGGCATCATTTGGCGCCGTGTTCCTTCATCCACCTTATTTGTTGTAAATAGCAGCTCATTACACGAAGCGTTCTGTCACGGCTCAGCGGCGGTGCTCCACAAACACGTCCCTCAGGAGCCTCAGACCTTCTCTGACAGATACTGAGGAGCCGGAGCCAGGGCTTCATCTAAAAGAGTCATTTCCAGAATAAAACAGAGCTGCTGATGCTCCAGTGACTGAGCACTCGTCTTCTGTTTGTTTGTACGCTGCAGAAAAAACATGTTCTTCCTCAGTGTTTCTGTCTTGAATCCAGATGCATTTATTACACACGTAAAAT
Organism: Enteromius fasciolatus; assembly: GCA_032361145.1. Classification (NCBI taxonomy): domain Eukaryota; kingdom Metazoa; phylum Chordata; class Actinopteri; order Cypriniformes; family Cyprinidae; genus Enteromius; species Enteromius fasciolatus. The sequence goes on from JAUMHR010000305.1 coordinate 97,845, forward strand.
GATTTACGATATTAAGTCTTGTTTTTAAAATAAATAGTAATCAAGATCTTTAGTCATCTTACTTTCTCAGTAAATTCAAAATTCAAGAATGTTTAGATATTTCACACATACATAACCAACCGAATCATTTGAGTGAGTCATTTACGCGTAGACTGCTCCAACTGATTTAGATTCAAGGTTCACTAGAAAAAAAACAGATTATTAATTCTACAATTTTTAAATTTCTAGCATCTCTTGTAATGATTTTCAAAAGCATGCAGTGATGGGTGAAACTGAGCTTTTTCAGATCATGTGTTGTGAATGATTTGTGTCCCAACTCTTGATCTAAATCAGTGAATCATTTGATTCATAGCAAGTACGCAAATCATTTAATTCATATCGGGACTCATGTATTGCAAATTATTTGATTCAGATTGAAATTTTGATTATTTGATTCTTGTCAGGACTCGGCAGCATGTATCAAGAATCAGTTTGTTAAAGTTCAAAGTGTGCATCATGAATCAAATATCTGACTATGAATCATTTATTTATCCTTAGTGAATCATTCAGATCCAAACTTTAGAGCGGGTTCGTGAATCCTTTGATTTAGAATGAAAGACATCCTCAGAATAGTCCGTCTGCCATCAGTGGTTCAGTCGTAATGTTCTAAAACAATGAAAAACAATGTGTCTACTCTTTGTTTCTCTGCAATCACTGCAGCACCATTTTGAGGAGTATTGATAGATGTCCTAACTACACGCTACGGGATGCTGCGGCCACAGACTACCGCAGTGACCAGTTCATACGTTTCTTATGATTTGGCAAATTTGTGCTAGTTCGTACAAATACGTATGACCTCACTCGTACAATTTTGTACGGTTTATCTGAACCCCAGCGACGGGTCGGTTTAGGGGCGGGGTTAGGTGTAGGTCAATCATACAAATTGGCAACTCGTAAAATATGTACGAATTGCTGTGAGGTGTTATCAGTCACTCAGTAAATAGATTTAATAATCTTAAAGAGGTTTAATATTTCTGAATTGGATTATAAATGTATCCATTTGTTGCTGGAGCAGTGCGCTTCCAGAGAGAGCCCGCCCATGCACGCTTCTGATTGGCTGTGATATTTGGTCGATTCAGTCGAGTCGCCTCTAGTTGCTCGTCGCTGGAATCTTGTCGCGTCGTGTGTAGTTAAGACACAGAAGAGCTACGTAGTTTGTGTTCAGTGGATATTCTCTTCTATTTGATTGCAGAGAGACACAGGAGACGATTATTCGTTAAAAAAGTTGTATTTTTTCTTTGCGCACAATAAGTATTCTTGTAGTTTCATAATACTGCGGTTGAACCTCTGATGGCAGATGCAGCATTCAGAAGATGTCTTTCATACTTTTCTACATTCTGACAGTCACTGGGAGTGGGTTCTTTATAGTTTTTAGTCAGATCAGAAGCTCAGAGTGGGTTTGTCATTTATTTGATTTAGGGCAGACCTTTGGGTCAAAAGTGTGTGTGTGTCTCTGTGAGAGAGAGAGTGTGTGCATCTGGTATTTATCACCTTACGAGGACCAATTGTCCCCACAAAGATAGGAGCTTGAGGGGACATTTGTTTGAAGAAACAAGCTTCTAAATCACACAGAATGAAGTGTTTTGAGAATGTAAAAGAGTTTAGATAGGTAGTAGGTTTAGGTGTAGGGCCAGTGTAGGACAATACCACATACAGTCTGTACAGTAGAAACACCATTACACCTATGAAGAGAGAGACCCCAGAAAACATGTAAACCCAGCGTGTGTGTGTGTGTTTGTGGGCGTTCTGCGCTCTGAGGGCGGAGCAGGAGCTGCATGAAGCGCTTCTGTCACGAGACTGGGTCACATGACAGGCTCCAGCACACACACTCGCTCAGTGTCTGAGGTTTCTCCGGCTGTTCTTGTTGAAGATGGCGGAGGAGAGGGATCCTCCAGCGCTGTCGGGTTCGGCGCAGACGGAGGGCGACGAGGATCTGTTCGTCAGCGCGATGGAGGTGAGCTGAAGCTGCGCGCTACGGTCGCGTTCACCGGCCTCGCGCGGATCGACACGCCCTGCCGCTCACACACTCTAATCACTAATCAATATTCATAATCAGCCAAACATCAGCGGCGTATTTCTATCTGATTCTGACAGATTTCATTGAATTTCATGAGAGTAGAGATGGAGCGCGCATGCGCAGCAGGGCTCTCTGCACACATCAACACTGCGTCGCGTCTGCGCAGACACGGATCCAAACATCGTCACTGCTTCAGATTAGAAGCTTGTTCAGTTTACATTAGATCCGATTGCAAACTAAATTAATTACGTGAAGAAGCCAAAGTAAGAGGCAAACTCATGGGAATGGCTATAAACCTAATATAGTTTCTTACCAACAAATGCAAAAACAGTTGCTGTTGCTGTAAAGATGTTATTATTTATCATTTTTTAGTATGTATAGTGTGCATTCCAGTTATTATCAATCAGACTGCAGTTGGGTTATTAGTAAAACAGCTAAACAATACAGATGCATTATGTTACTAAATATGCATGCATATGTTTGAATGCATTACCAGCAATGAAGATTGCATAAATCAAACATCTTTGAAATGTTGTAGAATTGTAAATGAAATATGAATATAGAGAGGAATAATATGTTAAAGTTTGGTGTTTGTAAGAGAAAAACTCTTTAAAGATATGGCTTGCGTTTGAAGTCTATAAAGACACAATTATATCAGTGCATTACAGTAAACACTTAAATGTGTGTTTTGCCCAGTGCATGAACACGGTGTTGTCTGCAGTGTGTCATCTACGCTCTCTCGGATATGAGGTGTGCTCATGTGATGTTGGGCTCATTTACTCCTCATCAGCAGATTCTGAGACCCTTCACTCTTCCTGTGCTTCCGGTCATGAGTCTGTCCTGTGAGAGAAACACGTTTATGACAGGAGTGTGTGAACATTAACGTTTATGAGCTGCTGGAGTGTGTGACGAGGACAGATCTAACGCAGAACAATGTTCACCGTATGAAGTTGTATGCATTTAGTTACAAAGCTTATAACAATTATATATGTTGTTAAAATTATACTATTATATAGTATTACAATTATAATATTATTTTATAATATACTGCAAAATATAATATATATTAATAAAATGTATGTTATTGTATATTTTTATGGAATGATATATTAATATTCTATATTTTAACATATCAATTTATCATATATAATAATATATTTTCAAATTATAATATTATTTTATTATGTATTATCATACAATATAGTGATATATTTTACAATTATAATATTGTTTAAAATATATGTTTTATTAAAATATCTATATATATGTATATATATTTAAAAATTCTAATAATATTATATAATATTATGTTATATATTTTAAATTATAGAATAATTTTTACTATATTATTATACAATGTAGTGTGTGTATATATATATATATATATATATAATTATTTTATAATATATAATAACATATATTTTTAAACTATAATGCTATTTTATAATGTATTATTATATAAGATATTTTTTTAAATGATAATTTTTTTTAGAATATTATAAAATATAATCATTGTATATTATTAAAATGATAATATTATTGTTTCACCTGAGCTAAAGTGTAAACTTCCTGCTTTCTTAAATAGGAAATGAAACTTACAGTATTATTAGAGTAATGATGTTAGATTTTGATGATTGAGTTTTCCAGATTTCCTGTGATAATTCGGGATGTCCTGATCAGTTTTTTCGCTCCTGGGATTGTTGACGGACGCTGTGTTTTCTCTCAGTCTCCAGAAGCAGCTCGTCTGCCCACAGAAGACATCAGCTCTAACGGACCCAAAGCTGAGCCCATGCTGCTGGACGACGACCCCGATGACCTCTTCGCTGGTCAGTGATTCTATCAGCAGCACATCAGCATGTGATTATGATTTCTGAAGATCATGTGACTCTGAAGACTGGAGGAATGATGCTGAAAATGCATTACACTTTAACACGTATTCAGAGACAATAATATTTGACTATATTTACTGTGTTGTCTGTGAATGTGCCTGAGTTAGTGAGCAGTGTTTGTTTAACTCTCAGAAGCGACGGAGGAAGTGTCTCTGGACAGTCCAGAGCGTCAGCCCATCCTCTCAGACGGACCGTCGCCCGCCATCACGCCCGTGACGCCCGTCATGATCAGCCCCAGAGTGGACATGTTTGACCGCTCGCCGGACCAGGTCAAGCTCCTCCGTCTCTTCCTCTGAGAGAAGAATCACGTTTATGACCTGTGCTGGCACAATACGTCACAATCAGTTTTATTTTGACAGTCTCTGTTTAAACAGCTTCAGAAGGGCGCATGATTTGTTGGAATCTGATGATTTCTAGTATAAATATCTAAAATCATGTTCGGCGCGGCTCACACGTGTTCCTCGCCCTCTCTGTGGTTTTCTCTCCAGGATGAAGATGAAGAGGAAAACAGGGACACGTTTGACATCCAGATCTCAGTATCTGACCCGGAGAAAGTGGGTAAGGTGTTTGAGGATGAGCTCTGGGAATCGATAGACCTTTTCAAATGTTATCAGGAGCAGGACTCGCTCGTTCACCGGCTACAAGAGCGGAAAATAAATGAAAGTCTCTCAGTGTTTGTAAACGAAGAGAGTAGTTTTACATTTATGACACCTACATACTGCTAGAAAAACTCCAGCGTTACCCGTGTTTACAGAGCTGTCTCACTCACATCCACCTCATACAGCCTTGCAATTATTTCTTTAAGCTTTTTTCAAGGCTAAGCAAGAGAAAAAAAATTCTCCCAATTGATTGTTATTTTTTTCTTAAAACAAGGAAAAATATCTTTATATATATATATATAAAACCAGATGTAATATCTTTATAATATCACATATTTTTATATTAATTTGTTTGTTTTTACACAGATATATAACATTTATTTATTTCATATTAATATATATAAATACTTTACATTATATTTATCTTATTAGTAGTTTTTGTTTACATGCACACAAAATTATACATGATGAATATTTTCTTGTGTATTTGTGATTCTGATCGTGATTAAGCTCTTTGTTTTCTAGGTGACGGCATGAATGCGTACATGGTTTATAGAGTGTCGACCAAAGTAAGGAAGCTTCAGGTTCTGCTCTGAGATGCTGTGATCTTCTGGGAGAATGGTCTGACTCTTCTTCTGTGTTTTCAGACCAGTCTGTCTGTATTCAGCAGAGACGAGGTCTCCGTTAAGAGACGCTTTAGTGATTTTCTGGGTTTACACAGTAAACTAGCCTCCAAGTACATGCACATCGGCTACATTGTCCCTCCTGCGCCTGAGAAGAGCATTGTGGGTAAGTGTGTGCAGAATGATCAGAGACGTGTTCTGATGGCGTCAGATTGGTGATGAATCCTGTGTGTTTTTCAGGAATGACGAAGGTCAAAGTAGGGAAGGAGGATGTGTCGTCAGTGGAGTTTGTAGAGAAGAGAAGATCTGCTCTGGAGAGGTATGTGAACAGATGGTGTTCAGTGTTAGCCAGGGTTGCCAGGTTTCACAGCAAAACCAGCCCGACTTTCAGGGGATTGTGTTCTGGTAGTGTAAAATACACCTGTTTCCCCTGATGAAAGACATGAAAAACATCCTGTGGAAATAGCATAAAGTAGTCCAATTCTGCAGGAAATGCACAGACTTGGCAACACTGGTAAATGCACTATATTAGATATTTATTATATTTTGAATAACTCCTTCTTGAAAACAAGTCATGACATCTAGCTTTAAAGGTTTATTTTAACAACCTGGAATAAACAAATCATTAAAAACTATGTAGAATACATTTTTATTTTATAACACATATTTTAATGATAAAAATAAATGAATACAAATAAATGAATAAATATTTGTTAATCACTTTATTGACACACTGCAACAAATACTTTCTTCCTTAGTTTTCTAATAGAAATATCTAAACATTACTGAATCAAAAAATGAATTTCCTGTGGAAGTTAGATGTAATTAAGTCTTGTTTTCAAAACTAAAATATCTGCTATGAGCAAGAAATAATGATTTGATTCAAAGACTAAACAAGGTTCTTTTTCTGGCCTCATTGGCAGATATTTTTGCTTGTTTTAGGCAAAAACTAAAAACATTTTGATATATATATATATTTTTTTATAGAAAAGTCAAAATGTCTTAAATCAATTACAATAAATTCATCTTGATTCATGCTAGAAAACCAGACAAAAGTGGCTAAATATCCAGATGAATCCGTATGGATTTGAATCGACTCCCAGGCCTGGTTCACTCGCTCTGCTGTTTTCTGTTTGGCTGATGCGCTGGAAAGATCACTCGTGTTCTGCTCTTTTGTGAATAAAAGGTTAAGCAAGAAATATTAGATAAATAATTATGGAGGTTTGCTGCCGTCCTGCCGCTCTCGCTCCTGGTTTTGCACAAACTGATGAATCGAATAAAAATTACAGTTAAGTGAGGCGCTGACATTTCTCTGCCCTTTCTATCGGGCCGCTGACTGACGTGAAGGTCAGGGCTCGGTGCTGGACAGAACTGGACCTGACGGGAGATGTGTGTTTGTGTTGCAGGTATCTTCTGAGGACCGTCAAACACCCGGCGCTGCTCAAAGACCCAGACGTCCTGCAGTTTCTGGAGAGCTCAGAGGTACGGCTCATCACCGATCCAGGAGCTCCATTACTGCTTCATCCCGTCACACTGCAAATAATGCGTTTCTGGCTTCTCACTTCTTAAAGACGTTCTAGTAAAAATGATCGTCTTCGTCAGAAAAACTAAATAATCTGCCAGTGGGGTGAAATAATATTGTTTTCTGTTTGAAGTAAGATTTTTTTTCTTACTCCATTGACAGTCATATAAAAAATATAATTTTGGCTTGTTTTTTTTAACAAGGCAATACTTTTTGTTTCAAAAATCCTTCTTGATTTAAGAATTTTGAGATATTTTGGCTGAAAACAAGCATTTTTTGCAGTGTGACAGCTACGATTGACATGCTGATAAAAAGTTATAATTGCTTTTATAAAATAAGATAATTGCATTTCCTTTTTTAAATCCCAGAATTGTGGATTCAGTTTTTGAGAATAAATTGAAAATGGATGGATCTAAACACTGAATGATTCCAGAAATCAGGCGTGAAGCATACTATAAGTATATACTATAAATAGAAGCTCTGCATTGAGAAATAAAAACAGAAATTCTTTAATTCTTAATTGTAAGATTAATAAACTCTAAATTGTGAAATATAAACTAAGAATTGTCAAATATCTAAACTCAGAATAGAAAGAAGCTCAAAACTGCAAGATATAACCTCAGAATTATCATGAATATTGCAATTCTGAGAAAGAAATATCTTTTAAAAACCTCACAGCTATCTCTTTTAGTTTTAGTTTTTTATTCTGCTGCAGAAACAACAATTTCAGAATGAATAGAGATGCATTCAAAACTGTGAGGCGTATTTCCACTGTGACCTTTATAGTTTCATTCCTCGGAGAAACACACTTCAATATAAATGTAAATGACTCAAGTATTCTCTCCAAATTCACTCCAAGCCCTTAATATGAGTAAAATACTGCACGGAGACGTCTGGAGCTCTGGACATCACACTGTAGCGCTGCCAAAATCACTTTGTTTTCTGCTAAACAATACAGTATAATATTACTGTACTAGTAAAATGACTTAAGATATTATTTTCTGTAAAACAAAATGAAATAAAAATGTTGTGTAGCCAATGGGGCAAGAAAAATCATCTTGTTTAGTCTTTGAATTAAGATTTTTGGTAGATGTTTCTGCTACTAAATACATTTTTTTAGAAAACCAGATTTAATATCTTTAATCATTTTACTTGTCAAACAAAGTTTAGATCTTTATACTAGAAAACTCTCTTTTTGGTAGTGTTCTGCTTTCCTCTGCTCCTCCGGTCCCTGATTTCCTGGTTCTAGCAGCCGCTCTGTGAATGTCTGTATTAAGTATGTATAATGGAAGACTGCAGCAATTGTAAAGAGCTAAACGCTCGGGCCGATTGAAAGCTATTTTTGCCGGCGGGCCCTCTGAGAGTTTTCCAGGGTGAAGCGTATTAAATTGGACCAGCATTGAAATGTATGGGACTGGAGAAAATCCCGGAGCGCGGCGGGAGGGGAAACGCTCCCCGCGGGACCGGCTCTGAGACGAGGACTGTTAACCGGTTTGTTTGCCCTTATTTGTCATTTTATCCCAGCTGCCGCGAGCGGTTAGCACACAGGCGCTGAGTGGGGCCGGAATATTGAGGATGGTAAACAAAGCAGCCGACGCTGTCAACAAAATGACAATCAAGATGAATGAATCGGATGCGGTAAGGCTCTGATTTTTGGACTTGAATAATGAGACGAATTAATGAGCTGCAATCCTGAGGTGTGTGTGTGTGTGTGTGTGAGCGGGGGTCAGGACATGTGACACGACTGTACTCTTTATACACTAAACACAGCTTACAGTCAGTACAGCGTCACACAACCAGAGACGTACATGTAAGCTTCTGTTTACATAATACGTGTGTGTGTGTGTGTGTGTGTGTGTGTGTGTATTTAAGAAAAAGTATTTTACATTTATATTAAATAGATTTATGTACAATTTCTATTAATGTAAATATAAACTTTGTGCGTGTATTTATATATGCACAATAAATATACACTGTACACACACATATATTATTTACACAAAAACATTATTACAAATATAAACAAATATTATTTATTTTGGATGCAATAATCACTATTGACAGCACTAAAAGAAATTATTTCCTTACTTTATTTCTAAGCCTGTGTAGTACTGTATTATAACGACGGTGTGTGTGTGTGTGTGTGTGAAGTGGTTTGAGGAGAAGCAGCAGCAGTTTGAGAATCTGGACGTTCAGCTCAGAAAACTTCACGCTAGTGTGGAATCACTGGTGTGTCACAGGAAGGGTAAGAACACAAACAATGACATCATAAAACATATTAAGAACTTATTTACTGCGACCCTGCTCACTGAGGCTGCATTTATTGGATCAGAAATGTGAAATGGGAAATATTATAATTTAAAAAAACTTTATATTCATCTGCGAATCCAAAAAATGAAATGTATCAGTTTATATAAAAAGATTGTTCGTACTGCTAATAATCAGAAGTGTGTGTTGAGCAGTAGATCAGTATATGATGATGATTTCTGAAGATCATGTGACTCTGAAGACTGGAGGAATGCTGAACATCACAGAAACACACTACTTACTTATTTACACATTTGCCTGGTGATGTACAGCGGCTAAAATAAATATTGAACATGTTAATATATTTCTAAAGGTGCTGTTGACTTGATTTTCTCAACAGACGTCGTTAACAAAACAATCAAGTTCAGAAATGAAGTAACGTGTAATGACAGGAATCTGTCAGTGTTTAATAAGAACTGCTCCAGTCCTAACAGCTGGATGGTGATGGACCGCTGTCAGAGGAGGAGAGTAAAGCTGCTAGACCAGTCAGATTCCAGTGTGTGACACGTTGTGAGGTTGTTTTGTGTGTATGGAGGACTTGAATTGTTTACATCTGATGAAAACTGTCTGTCTGACTCTCAGAGCTGTCGATGAACACGGCGTCGTTCGCTAAGAGCGCGGCGATGCTGGGGAACTCTGAGGACCACACGGCGCTGTCTCGAGCTCTGTCTCAGCTGGCCGAGGTGGAGGAGAAGATCGACCAGCTGCATCAGGACCAGGCCTTCGCTGACTTCCACCTGTTCTCCGAGCTGCTGGGAGACTACGTCCGGCTCCTCACCGCCGTTAAAGTGAGCTTCATATTCCCAGAGACAGGCCTGCTTTTCCACCTAACTTCTGACAAGATAAACAGAAATGATTCCTGATGCATGCAAAAACTTCTCTTGCTCAGTGTTTCTGTCTTGTTTTCTAGTAGAAATATCGACACCTTCTGGAATCAAGATGAAATACTTTACAAGTAAAATTACTTTAGAGGTTATGACTTGTTTTCTGTAAAAAATAAATAAATGTGTTAACAAGCAAAAAATATCTGCCAAAGGGGCAAAATAAATAATTCTGTTAAGTCTTATATTTGGCAATATATCGCAAAACAGACCAATACTTCTCATTTTCATTTAGTTTAACTTGATGTACTAAAATAAACGAAACGGAAATAAAATTGATAATTAATAAAAGCAAATAAAAATTATAAAACGTCTAATACTTTAACTAAAATGAACGTGAATGGATAAAATATGAACATTTATTTTGTTTTTTAAATGAACAAAATTTGCACAAACATCAAAATAAAAGTCATACAATTTTTCAGCAAATATGTTCAGGATGCTCAGGATTTAAAATATAAATCATTATTATTTGTTTGTTACAGTGTTTGGAAGATTGTTTTTGCACTTTATTAATAACATCACATACATTCGTGTAGCTTTAATAATGACAAATATAAATTTATATATAAAAAAATAAAAATAAAATATATATATATATATATATATATACATTAATTAATTTAAAAAAATACATGCGCATATATTAATTAATTAAAAAAAAAACAATATATATATAATTTTTTTTTTATTGTAAAATGATTTGCGGTGTGATATGAGTACTAGATCCATGCTGTAAAGGCTGTTCTTCTTCAGGGTGTGTTTGACCAGCGGATGAAGACATGGGCTAAATGGCAAGACGCTCAGGTGATGCTGCAGCGGAAGAGAGAAGCTGAAGCCAAGCTCCAGTACGCCAACAAACCTGACAAACTCCAGCAGGCCAAAGACGAGATCAAGGAGGTACAGAGCAGCACCGACTCCTAAACACACGCTTGTTTCCCTCCCTTCCCTTCCCTTCGGTTCATTCATATCTCTACTGTGTTTACCTCGAGTCACCCGACAGCGGCGGGAATTCATGACAGTTATTGATTCTTTTAAGCACGAAACATTTCCAGCCTTTTTAATTTCTGCATTTTCCCCGCCACGCCCCACGAAGGAGATCGAGGAGGTAGGACCTTCGCTTTGATTTGATTTGCTGTCTCCATCTGTCTCTTACGCCCCTCACACATACTTATATTTGCATTCTGTAGATCAGAGCCTAATTATGGGTTCATCAGAGACACGTGACATGCTTCACAAACCCTGCAGCGTCTCTAACCTCTCACTGTGAAGAAAGAGCTCCGCTCAAATCAAAATGTGCTCTGTGTGTCTGCTTCAGCGAAGTGAATGGGTGCCGTCAGAATCATCGCAATCCATCAGGAGAACATCTGGACAAGACAAAAGATCAAACTAATCCAGCATTAAGATGATTTTAACTCAAATATGAGTCCATAATAACTCTTCCTCCAGTGAAAAAGTGCATCTCTTGTTGTCTCTCGTATCAAAATCCAGTCACAGATTAGTGATTTCTCTCCTGCTGTATTATGGATTATAGACTCATATTTAAAATCATCTCAATGCTGGATTAGTTTGATCTTTTGTCTTGTCCAGATGTTAACTGATGGACTGGAGTGCTGTGGATTATTCTGATGATTCTGACGGCACCCATTCACATGCATTGCTGAGACACATTTCTCCAGATCTGATGAAGAAATTCAGCACATTTTCATCTCTAGCTGAGCTCTTCCTTCAGCAGCTGCTGGTTCATGTGTAGAACGTTGTTTAGTTGTAGTTCATCTCTCACTCCATAAATCATCATCATACGCTCACTAGACTTTCTGATGTGACTCTGTGTTTTGCTCATGACGGTCATAAAGCCTCTTGTGTCTCTGTGTGTGTTTAGTGGGAAGGTAAAGTGCAGCAGGGTGAAAGGGACTTTGAGCAGATATCAAAAATCATCCGGCGAGAGGTTGGTCGCTTCGAGGTGAGTTCAGCTGTCATCGCGTCTTTGCTCTCGCTGTTAACCCCAACGCCTCTTTCTCTGACCTCTGCGTCTCTTTCTCTTCACAGAAAGACAGAGTGAAGGATTTCAAAGTCGTCATCATTAAATATCTGGAGTCATTAGTTCACACACAGCAGCAGGTACGTGATCGGAGGAATATACAGGATTACCAGTGCAGATCAAGATCATTAGAGTAATACTGAGAGATAATAAACATATATATATATATTAGTGCTGTCAAACAGTTAATTGTGATTAATCGCATCTAAAATAAAAGTTTTGTTTACATAATATGTGTGTGTTGTGTATATTTATTATGTATATATATATATAAATACAAAAACATACAGGAATATATATTACACAAATTATGTTAGGTTTATATATTAAATATATTTATATATAATATAAGAATATGAATATATAAATGTATAAAAATATTTTTGAAATATATACTATATAAATAAATATACACTGTACACATACATGTATACTATAAACAAAAACCTATTCTGGATGCAATTAATCACATTTAATTATTTGACAGCACTAATATATGCGTGTGTGTGAAAAAAAATATTCTTTTACTTTGTGTTTTGGTCTTGTTTTCTAGTATAAATATCTAAACATTCTTGAATCAAGATTAATTTACTGTACTTTTGTTAGTTTTTCCTTAAGTAAAAATATCTGCTATCGGGGCAAGAAAAATAATCTTGTCTATCTTTTGAATTTAGGTTAATAAGAGAAAATATTAATTTCATGCTTGTTTCGTGTGTTTTTCAGCTAATAAAATACTGGGAGGCGTTCTTACCTGAAGCCAAAGCGATCGCATAACTCACCAAACCACCATCTTTCTTTATTCCACCGTATATGATCATGCAAGAAAAAGCTGCACAGACTCAATGAAACCTAATGATAACACTACATTAATAAAAGCAGAATCTGAATGTGTTTGTAGCTGTGTGGTGTGTGAAGATGAAGACGCAGCGATCGGCTCTTCGTGCTTCATTAGGCAATGATCCGGCAGGGGAAGGCCTTCTGAAGCCGCTTCGCTCTCATATATGTACAGAATGAAGCATTATTCTCTCATAATCAGTATTTAAGAGCATCAATAATCGACGAGGCTTCTTGTAGCTCGTGCACGACAGATGGATATACATATGTATATTTTTTTATTTTGCTTTGTAGCTTGAAATTTTGGGATGTTTGAGTTTGATTCATTGTTCTAACGGATTTTTTAATCACAAGTATTTTTTACTCTACATTCCTGTGCAACGATATCTGAACCTTAATAAAGGAATGAATCCGTATCAGAACTTGACCTCGTGTTTTTGGCTTGTAGGTTCTGCATGCTAAAAACAAACGTTTTGGCTCCGAAAAATGAATCGATACATAATAATACAACAGTTTGAATTAATCTGTTTAAACGCAAACTACGTTCAGTTAGAAGAGCTTAATATTTAGTTTAATTTTAAATTGATAAAAAATATACATAATTAAATGGTAGCCCTAAAATAAATAAGCTGTGATTTATTATTTATTTGTATAAATGAACAGCTGTAATTGCACATGCAAAATGTATTTATAAATTATGGATTAAGGATTACTCTTATTTTTTTTGCAAGTTATTTCTGATGTGATTGCATTAAAATGATTAAAATGCATGTTTTTAAATACTTCAAGAACCAATTTTATAATATTTATTTTAAAGAAATGAAAGCATCTTCATGTCTGTCCTTCTGGTCGAGGTTGATGTGGGATTTAGAAAGTAATTATAAGTAATGCAATACATTACAGTGATCTGATTACGTTGTTGAAGATATAATTACTTGTTAATAATTAATTATTTAGCAATGGTAATTACAAACACAAAACATTTAAACAAACAAACTTTTAAATGTTAACAGCATTAAACAGTCACAGTCGTAATGGGAGCTAAAAATCTACTAGTTTGCACTAAGAAATGCAATTTATTAACTTACTGTAACCTTATTTTTTTAAATAAAAACATTTGCACTCATTATTAGGTTTATGTAATCGTATTATTATGTCAACGACTTCTATTTTAAGCAGGCGATTTGTTTCTTTTTAGAGTTTTTCTACAGTAAAAGCAAACAGCTAGAGAAGTCCTGGAGACGTTTTCAGAAGCTTGTTTCTTAAGAACTCTGCATGTACAGTAGTTTGTAGTTTTTCAGAGAGAGAGAGAGCATCTGTCACATCGCTGCTTAAACTCACTTAAACAGAGAAATAAAAGAGAGCGTGTTCTTGACAGGCCCCGTCGAGCATTTCAGCGCTCTGCATATACGTCAAAAAGCTTGGGGCCCGTCCTCGGCCCTGTCCCGGTGTATTGGCAAGCTGTCATCACGGCCGTGGCATTAGGAGCTGCTTCATGATGAAGGCTGTCGCTGGTCTGCAGAAGTGCCTCTGACGGCGGATCTCTTCTGAATGAAGCTTCAGCTGCAGGTGTTTCTGATAGAGTCTGTCTGTAACTCAATGCTTTGATTATGAAAATGAATCGCACATAACATACTGTTATTGGACATCTGACTGTGATTTACCTTTTGGTGATTCTCTTTCGATTCAGATTATAATGATATAGACAGTCGCTTTTCAGTCATGTTGCTGTATCCTAAAGTTTTCTCATTTAAATTCACATAAAGGCACTGAAACAAACCTTGCCATTATTGATGCACTGTACTTTGAAGTAAATAATAAGCTTTGCACTTTATATTAATGAGAATTAAACACTTTTTTTTCTTTTTTTGGTAAATATAATAATATTCACGTGTCACATACTCCATAAGATTTGTGTTACATATATTTGAATTATCAACATGGTGCACACTTTACAATGTGAAAAAAAAAAATAAAAAAATATATATATATATATATACAGTAATCTTAATAATCAAAGTTTTAATCTCTAGTCATTCCATATTTGGATTTAGATAGACTGGGAATGTAATTTGTTGTTGTTTTTTAGGGTGGTATGCCTATATCTGTATAATTTGTGTATAATTTATGTTCTGTTTTTGTGATTTTATAGGCCACAAAATTTTGTAAAACGTACAATAATTTTATTATTGGATTTCCGCTTTATTTGCATACAACCGGAACATGCCGCGCTGAGACGCCATATAAGGAGAAGTTAGCAGACCGAGCTTGTTTGATTGGCTCTTTTCCTTGTTCGTGCTTCAAATAATAATATGCACATTTCAAAACTTTCGGCGGGAAGATTTTCAGCGAGTAACGGATCTGTGCGTCACTCACGAGATTCTTCTGGAGAACACAAGAATATACTGTAAGGAATATGTCGATGTTTATGTCCTTACAGTCAAAGAACAGGACTGTCCGATGTGATGGTGAGTAAATAATGACAGAAAGATGACTTATTTAATGAAATGTTGCTTTAAAAGACTCAGAATGTAACTCGAGTCACATGAGCTGAAGTTAGCATAACGTTAACTTTACTTTGTTTTTATCACGATGCTGTTTCTGCATTCTCTTTGTCTTTTATAGAGTTTGATTTATTCTCTTTTTGTGTCCTACAGAAGGAAGAACATTGTAAGACTGACACGAGGGTGAGTAAATAATGTCAGAAAGATCAGTTTTACTCAGTTATTCGAGTCTTGGCAGATTTTGGTACAGTTAAACTACTAACGTTACACACAGCAGCCCTCGGTTACATAATATTTGATGGTAAAGGCCTGTTCACACTGATTGAGCAAACTACAACACACTGCAGCTGTCAGGTATGTTTGTTAGTGACGTTATGTGTTAGCATCTTTTCTGATCATGTAAAGTGTGCTGAAAAATGTAATGATAATTCATAAACGTTTTGTTTTGTCAATGAAAATGTGTGGATATTTAGTGCATGTGTGCAAGGAGACTACATTTCTATAAATAAAAGTAAAATGACACATTTAAACCCCCATTTTATTACATGAAATATTAATCAAATGGTGTTCCCGTAAGGTTCCCATTTAATTGTTTTTGGGGGCACTAAATAAGATGTTCTCTGTAGGAACTGAGAAAATAGTGAAAACATTCTGGGAACGTACTGACAATGTTAGGAGAACGTTCTCCAGACTTAGAGGAATGTTGTTATTAAATAAAGAAAACTTTCCTGGCTAGAATTGTTGATGTGAGAACCATAAACTAACGTTCTGCAAACCCTAAAATCTTAGTTGTGTCTCTGGAGCACATCAGCACAGGTATATGCATAGAAAGCCAAGAAACACACACCGTACGGGTCAAAGTGATAGATTTCTCTTTTATGTCAAAAATCTATAGGATATTTTGTAATCTTCCTAGCGTAAATATATCAAAACTTCATTTTTGATTAGTAATATACATAGCTAAGAAATTCATTTGGACCGCTTTAAAGGTGATTTTCTCAATATTTCGATTTTTTTGCACATTTGCTTTCCAGATTTTCAAATATTGTCCTATCCTAACAAACCAATGGAATCAATGAAACGCAATTTATTCAGCTTTCAGATGATGTATAAATGCCAAAAACTCTTATGACTGGTTTTGTGGTCCAGGGTCAGGACTGAGGATTTCCTGTAATGACAGACAAATTGAGCTCTTCACCTGAATCTACGACACGCCCCCTGCAGGTCAGGTGACGCACTGCATATTTGAATCACAAATGTATTCAGACCGAACAGCTCTGAAATAATCATCTGCATTGGAAGAGAATCTGGAAATTCTTACAGCAAAAACACATTTAGTGAAAATACTTTCTGAAGCACACACACATAACCTATAACACAACTGATAAAGCGTTGTCTGGCTTTTATTTATCGTATCTCCAAATAGCAGTGTTATGTTGTGTTATGGTCAGAATACAGTGACCTTACTTGATCAAATGCACCGCAGGCCTTCAGATAAGAGGAGCAATATAAGAGCCAATGAAGAGAGCGGCCTGTAATTATTTGTGTCCTGTCAGGAGAAGGGCCTCTGGACCCCTGCGATTCAAATCTGGAGCTCGGAGGAGCCAGAACGAGACAAATATCAGGCCGCTCTCGCGACACCGCTGAAATTGCATCAGTTTGTCATGAACGCTGCTGCCAGCTGTACAAACTATATCATCTGCTTGCAAATGCGAATCTTCAGTTCTGTGTGGGTGAAGCATCTCTCCGGACTCGTAGCACTGTAATAACTGCAAATGAAATATATCCAATAATGTTTTATTTATTTATTTCCACTGTTACAGATATAACGCACAAGCTTTTATCTCTCCATGATTTGATATTAATTAACTGTGCCTGGGATTACAGTACTTGCGTTAAAACTCTCTTTTTCTGTTTTGTTTCTCTAAGAATCGCAGTTCTTTGAGGAATCGCTTCACACGCATCTTTCCTGATTTGGCAAATTTGAAGTTCACTTTCGTGTTGGCAAGCGGCGCGATAAGGCCAGTGTTAATTCATTTCTCTTATCTGTTTGTGATGTTCTTTATAATCCAATGCCTGCTCATTTTCAGCGGGGAAGAGAAATGATTTCTGTGAGCGTTCGTTTCGGGGTCGGAGCAGATGAAACTCCAGTGTATCAGATGTGGAGTGCGTTGCATTCGATGCGGATAAACACGGGTGACTATTAAAGTGCATTGAAAATGAGAGGTCATGGCTAAACAGGTGTACAAATCAAGTCACAAGTCACATTTATTTCTATGCCGCTTTACACAATACAGATTGTTTCAGTGCAGCTTCACATTAATAAACCGCAAAATAACAGAAACGATGATGGAAACTTCTTTACATGTGAAACAATTCCGCATTTCATAGTGTATTAGTACATGTCCATTTTGTCAGTGCCATTGGTTCCTGTAGTATTTTTGCCATAGGGATTTTTAAAAAGTCTCGGTTAAATTATGAACCAAACCAACCAGCTACGAGGAGAATCAAAAGTTGGACAAAAGCGACAAAATAGCGAATGTGATTTAACAAGGTGATAAAATAGTCACTCTTGCACTTTTTATGGTAACAAATAATTGCATTGGAAACTTGTTAACATTATTACTGCGCCCCAAAAAATCTTTTAAATATCGACCTCAAATTTAGAACACAACTTGTTTAAATTTATGGCTTCGTTTATTTCAGTTATTTCACAAATAAAAAGTGTATTAAAATTTAAGTGCATATACAATTTAAAAATCATATATGCAAGTTTTTTTTACCTGGTCTAATAAAAATATGTACCTATATTATATTTTGTTAAAAAAAAAATTCTGAAGTTAATTTAGAAAAATTTGGAGCATTTTGTTTGTTCGTTAAAATGCCTTTTTGTTTTTTTAAGTAACGAAGCAGCTAGCGGCAGACAATGAGCTGATTATAAACTATGTTTGATCAATTTAGCCTTCCCAAATCATCACAACTTACCCAAAATAAAATCTATAGATATACCCTACTAAAACAGTTCAAGCATATAACAATGTTTAAACACTAAACCAGCGCTATAATAATAAATATGTGAAATGATGGCATTTCCAAGTTTGTGAGGATAATCTAAAGTGCGCTCTGCAGGACAGGGCGGCACCAGAGCAATCACTTGCATTTGTTTTTCAGAGGAAACAAAATAGCCTTTGCCCTAATTTTCTCTGATAAGAGTAATATATCATTCAGAACGTAAAAGGGCCTGACAAAAGGAACTGAACAGGAGCGCTTTACAAAAATGAACTGAAACTCAGAGAAAAAGGCATGATAAATACGTATATCTGGCACTTAATAAAATGAAGAAGAAAAAAGAAAACAACATTTTTGTATTTTTGCAAAAAAGTGTTCTCCTAACATCCCACCACTGAAGTTGACTGTTTTACTGTGTTTCTGGGATCATTTCAGTTGTGTTGCTGTCTGTGGAGGGAGAGATAGCTCTCTGATATTATCACAAATATCCTAATTTGTGTTCTGAAGATGAATGGGAATGATATGAGGGTGAGTAATTAATGACAACATTTTTGGGTGAACTGACCCTTTAACAAAATCAAAACTGATATAAAAGCACATGTTGTCGATGCAACCGTTTCCTTTTAAATTCCTTTCACACAAGATTTGAGCCGAAGCTCCTCGTCTCTCAAGTACATCTCTGTACTCCGTGAGCTACCGAACAAACCTACCGTCTATGAAAACACATTGATGTGAAGCTGGATATGTGTGATCTTAACGTTCAAAAAGCATCAGTATCAAATATCCCAGCATATTAATATTGTTAAGTCATAACATGATATTCTTCAAGTAAATGTGCGAAAATTACACTTTATTAATCGAAACTTTATAAAATTTGTGTGAAAAGGAATATAAGTTAGTGATATGTACTTATTGGTTCTACCAAAGTGGCTTCTTTAAGAACAGAACAAACTTAATCCTGTGCTCCAAAGCATTCAAGATTTCTTAAACGTAATAAATGTATCCTAGCTTTTACATAAATCTAATTTAGCACAATAAAATCCCCTAAAATATTTTAAAAACATTATCAAACTAAGATGTATGTATTAAGTTTACATTTTTTAAGAGTACATGGAGGCTGACCTGGTTATATCATTTGCAGTGATTCATGGTGGAATTTGCTGCACGGCATTATGGGAAAAGTAGCTTTACACCGCAAATTCTACTGTAAATGTACGATCAATTAACAACCTCACTCTGTCTGTAAAAGGTTTATAAGTTATCATTAAAAATCAGTTTCCTGTTGCCCTCCATTCTAAAGCAAACTCTAAAAAGACACCAGTGCCATTATTCAGCTCCGTGTTGATTAGATTCAGGTCTGGTTGAGTTCAGCTCTAAGCAGCTCTACTGACGACAATAGCGTCGTTATTCACCTCTTTCATGTGTTTTCTGTGCTCCCCTGCTCTGTTAATTGTGTATTTGCATGCATTAGCGCTCTTTAATAGAGGCAGTCGTGCCCTCGCCTGATTTCAATGTTTCTTAAAAATATCGATCTCCACTAATTGACTTTCTGTCTGAGGCCTAATGATTAAACTCAAACTGCAACCTTTGCTTTGAATTCGTGAACTCCCGCGAGACCCTTTAAGCAAATTCAGAGAATATGAGCACGGGACGCTCATAAACGCTCACGATACGAGACGTCAGGCCAGCTTTACTGGAGCCAAAGAAAAACAGTGCAGTGTTCACCATTCAGAAGAATCTCCTTTTTCAGATCCGGCTCGTTTTCCTTACTTTTGACTATTTGACTGTCGACGTGGACGGCAAGCGGTCCAGTACATTTCGGTGGCGGTGGAAGTATTGACTGCTCATTTGCATACATAAATCTATTGGCAATGTGACATTCGTCAATGAATCTCCAGCCACACACAAGGCTGCTGACTCGTGCGCACTGCATTATCATTTGTGACGAGCGTTTAATGAACTCTGACAGCCGCTGTCACCTGATGTTTGTGGCATCTAGCTTTTCAGATGCGTTTCATATCTTATCCAGTCAAACACAATGTATCTGTTTTTCACGCACCTGACAGGTTTGAGATTTGGGCTTTTTGGATTTTTCATTAAGTGTTGTTTTTCTTCAGACTAGTGGAAAGAAGAGATGTTATTAAGTGTTTCTTTTATATTCTCCTACCCCAAGATATATATCTCCGCTTCAGCAGCACTTACACACACCTAACTTTACCTTTTTTAGTCTATATCCTGAAGGATTTGTTCATATATAGTTTGCTTGACTATACAATATTTTAATGTAACACATTTTTACATCTTGAGTCATTTTACTTCTATATTGTTGTTATATACTATAAAACACAAACAGTAAGTGTGAGAATCATGTTGTGCAGTGTCTAAAGCCGCTCGTTAGCCATTTTCACCGCTTTGATCTGGAGTTTAATTTATGGACGTGTAAAGCGCTTTTGCTTTGATTCAACAGCTGATGAGAGATTCCTGGCTGTTTCTTTTGTTGTGTTGTGCTAAAGGTCAGAATGCTGTGGGAATTCATTTAATTGTGAGACCCGGGCCGCTGGCAGTGTCAAATGACTTTGGCCGTGAGTTCTTCCCATTTCATTAGCTGGCCGTTCTCCAATCCCTCACCCCGTAAATGCACCGTGACACGCTCGGCGTTTAGTATGCAACAGATTATGAACGACCGCGGCGAGAAGTTAATAGGCGCGATGAGCGGCAGGCCCGGACCCATCAACATCTTTACCAACCAATCAGCGGCTCTTTAACGCCACAGAAATACAGCTGGCGTGATGTAATGAAGTCGTGTTCTTTAAGGCGCTCAGCCTCTTTTAGCTATAACCTTATCTGCTCCGTTGAATAGTTTTACGCTGATCAATAAACAGTTTTCCGTGGCCTTTTGCTGGTGTCACTTGTCATTGGAGAATGTAAATGCATGTCAGAAACTAGCCTGACAGTTTCCCTTTGCTACATTACGAACGAGGGAAAAAGCCCATCAGCAATAAAGCAGATGATGGCCGGTTCGATGCCATAGCGCTGCTGTTATTCTGGTGGTGTCGTGCCATTTAAAGTTGCATCGTTTTAACCAGGCTGATGAATTCATTTACAGATGATCGTGTTTGTGCTGTCTTGTCGGTTCAGGCCTGATGATGGATAATAGACTGTCCTGTTTCACGAATATTTCAGCGTGTACATACACGAATGCAAAAGCTATTTTCTTCCTCAGTATATCTGTCTTGTTATGCTGTACAACTATCTCAACAGATCAAGATTCATACATTTTTCTTCTTGAATTAATATGCAGTTGAAAATTTACTTGGGACGTTAAGTCTTGCTTTCTAATCAGAATTAAAACAAGAAAAAGTATCTATCTTTTAGGGTTAGGGTTAAGATCTTTTGCGGTAGCGTGTCATTTCCAAACATTATGTTTGTCATTAATAGTAATAATGCAGTGAGATTATTGTCTGATAACAGCC
>JAUMHR010000305.1:121148-133430 GCA_032361145.1 Enteromius fasciolatus
ATATTTATTCTAGAAAATAAGACAGAAACACTAAGACAACTTTTTTGCAGTGAGATATGATTGTACAGTAATTTAATGAAGAACTCAAACCATCAGTCTATTAGTTAATTGATTGTTAGTTCATTTTTTAAATATATATTTTTCATTTAAAAAATAATAAAAAAAAGGACCAGGTACTGTTCCCAGTGGAAAACCCCCCAAAAGTGAGCTGTACTGTACCGTACCGTACTATGCAGTGGAAAATAGTGTCCAAAGCATGGAGGCGCTACCAGAAGTACATCAGGAGACGTGGAGGAGGCCGTAGGAGGGCATCCACCAACTCCACGTTGCTCCACAGGCTGACCAGGAGTTGGTGGATGCTTTAGTCCAGGTCTGGGTGGAGATCCCTCAGGAGACCATCCTCCACCTCATCATGCCCGGGCATTGTAGGGAGGTCATACAGGCACACACACTACTGAGACTCATTCTGGCTTGTTTTAAGGACGTTACATTACAAAGTTGGATCAGCCTGTAGTGTTTGAGCGTGACCTCCATGGGTTAATACCTTTAATTTCCATTGAGAATTTGTGAGTGATTTTGTTGTCAGCACATATGTAAAGAACAAAGTTTTTAATAAGAATATTTCATTCATTCAGATCTAGGATGTGTTATTTTAGTTTTTGAGTGTATAAGTGTGTGTTTTTATATATATTTTATTAATTAATGACGTTTTACTTTAATCAAAATACAAACACAGCTATTCAGATGTTTTGTGCGTGTGTGTGTGTGTGTGTGAGTGGATGTGTGTGTTCATTTTTTCAGATTTCCGGATTATATTGTTATACTTTCTGTAATTTTTTTCAGATTTTCCCCTCAGATATATATATTTTAAACATTTGTTGTTGTTTTTTGTTTGTTTGCTCCAAATAATGCTTGTCTGTTCTCCATGTTTTCAGATAATATTCAGATAATGGATTAGTTTTTGCAGTGCTCACAGGTTTAGTGATCAGATGTGTTGTAGACTGTGTCGGTGTTTGTTGTACAGTGAATCTCATCAGATCGTGTGAGTACGTGTCGTAATGGTCCACGCTAGCGCCGAGCTTTCCTCTAGTTTTTCTTCTTCATTAAGTGCGCTCTGAAGAGTGTTAAATAATATTAATGACCGGGAGAGTCGTTACTTACCTGGCTTTGCGCCGGCTCAAGTGATTTTATCGATCGGCGGCGGGACGTGGCACAGAACGGCAGATTATTCTGCCTCTGATATTATCAGCACCTTAAATAAGTTGATTAGCACAAGCGCTATCTTTAAATAGATCTGGATGATGATGTTGATTGGGTGGAGCAGGACGCCATCCATCTTTTTGATCTGCTAATAACTGGAATCCATCACTGCTCGCCGCTCTCCTCCTCGTCTCTCCTGAGTCCACAGGTTTTTAGGAGAACCGAGCCAGGAATGTAGGACAGCGAGAAGCGCTCTGTTATCTGTCAGCGCTTCTGTAGGCCTTCGCCGAGGAGCCATCACCAACATAATCATCTACATAAACACAGAGTTAACATCTGTGACTCGGATCTTCTGTGTTACGGCCAGTTAATAACTCTTGTTCAGTATTTTAGGAACACATCAGTTCTTCATAAATCTGTAAGAAGTTAGACATAAATAGTATTTCGATGAGGATAAAACGGATTGAAATCTGAAACAGAATAAAAGAGAACCGATGGTTTTAAACACAGCAGTTCTTATCAGTACTGTACTGTATGATCATTTCTAGAAATTAATAGCTGTTTGGATTTTATTCAACTAAAAGCAATAATAATAATAATAAATTATTAATCATCTGGGGAAAAAAATCAAGCTGAAAACAGAATAATATAATAATAATAAAATACAAAGAAAACCTGGAAGAGATCATCAGAAATCAAGGAGAACTGAGTGTCTAATCAACAAAAATAATATTGTTCCTGCATTATCAAAAAAACAGCTCTTTATGAAATTATAGACTGTATTTTTTAATTAGAGTTAAATCATGTGAAAATCCATTAATTTGAAAAAATCTGGGAAAGTAGAAAACAGTAAAATAAATAAATATTTTATGTAAATATGTATTTAAAAAAACTGGAAAAAATTATATAAAAGAGAAATCAGGATCAGTTAATAAAATTATTATTTAATTTAATGTCATTTTTATTATTTATAGAAATATTATTTAATTATTATTACATCATGATCTTATGTAAATGATCAGCTGTATTTGTGTTTTATGATATTAAATCATGAATTAAAGCGTATTTGCTGTAGGGTTTATTTGAGAAACTGTTCCTCGTTATAATGCTACAATAGTTAAAGAGTAACCACTAACCAGTCTGTTAACCAGTAACCTGTGATTAAACATTCAGTATTATGAGCATAAATAAATAGAATACAAAAAAAGTAATAGGTTGAAGTAAATCCGTGAGTAATCGCTAATAAAAGTCTAAACTAAAAGTCATAATGTAGGACAGATTATGGAAATGATCATTTGAGGAATGGCATAGAAGTTCAGACATGTTTACTGCACACCTCAAAGGTCGTGTAAATGTTTGTGAATTATCCAGTTCTGCGTAAACACACCCAGCTGTGGTCTGACATGAGGCTATGAGTGCATTCAGTAGTGTTTATTTAAAACAACAAGCTCTGAATGTGGAGCTCTAACGAGGCTTCAGGAGATAAATCATCAGTGTAACGTGCTGCGTACAGCAGACCAAGGAGTACGAGGAGACCGAAGTAAAATAGAAACAAAAAGACTTTAATAAAGAAATCAAAAACATGGAGCAGCAGCCAATAATCCAAATAAGCATTCACAAAGACAAAGGTACCGTTTAGGGTTGACGGACAGGGATGAACTGAAAAGACATGGGTTTTATACACAGACACTAATTACAAGACACGATACAGCTGGGAGGAAACACAGGTGGATAAAATAACCAATAATTACGAACAGACACAGGAAGGACCAAATAAGGGCAGACAGGAAATAACAATGAAAACGAAACTAAAACAGGAACATGAAAATGAAACTAAACCAAGAAAACCAAAAACAGATCTAAACAAACTAAGAGAATGTTACATGCTTAGATACGCTTTGAAACCGAAGTGACAAAACCAGGTCAAATTAGACTATATATTATTATTATATTAGAATTAACTTGATTTTCTATAGCACCTTTAAAAGCTCTTTACAAGACGACAACAAAAGAGAAATGCAAACGTGCATTCATCAAAACGAAATCAGTCAATGTAAACTGATTTAAACCTAATTATTTGCATGCTTTTCATGTCTTTAAATTCTGTATTATTTTGCATAAATGTATTAAAACTAAAACACTAAAACTGAAATTCTGACATTATAATGAATATAAATTTTGAGACTTGCCCAAAATTAATTTTAACAGTGTTACTAAGTTATTAGTGTTTTTAACTTTAGGTAAGAGTTAAATGACAGAAAATGTAATCTAAATGCAAAAATATGAGAAATGTACACATACAATTAAATATCCAGAATATGTTTTTAAGATTGTTCATTGTTTAATATAGTGTTTTTAGTCATTAGTAAAAATCTAATTATGCTACTAAATCTATTAAAGTGTAATTATAACTATTGTTTTTAAGACAAAACTTGTAGGATTGTTAACAATGCATTAAAATGATATCATAATGATCATTGTTTTGTCAAATTTAAGCCCTTGATTTTGCTGTTGTAGCCATGGCTTCTGATATGGTTTTACATCCTAAAGAAACAGTTAATAAACAAATAAATATTGACTGATGCTGATCCATATGTGAGCCTGGAGTCATAAGTAACACAGGTTTATTTATAACAATACATTAAATTGCAATACATCGCAAATATAAAGATATAATTTTTGATTTGTAATATGCATGGATAAGAACTTAATTTAATTTTAAAGCCGGATTTATCAATATTACGATTTTTTTTTTGCACCCTCAGGTTCCCGATAGTTATTATTCCAGACGGTTATTGTTCAGAAAATGTATAAATCTGATTTTGTGGTGCAGGGTCACATATAAATGGTGCTAATATCATTTAATATTCTGCATGCCTGTTTTAAGATTCTTACTGAATCAGTTCGTTCATTTGTTCGTTCGCCGGTGGAAGTGCAGTTAAACTGTTCAAACAGAGCAGCTTTATTCTCTGTGCTCCGAGCGTTATTGATATTGTTGGTTGTTTTTTTCCAGGCTGGCTTAGCCAACTGTGAACAGAACGCTCGGCCTTAATTTGATTAAACACTTTGTTAGGAACAGCAATTAATGCGCTTTCTCTGGCCATTTTTAATGGCTCGCAGCAATTAATACATTGGATCTTGTTAATTATTCTGCTGTTTTTGGTCATAGGTGATGGTTCCAGCGGAGATGTAGTTTCGGGGGGGCGAGAGAGCGCTGTCACGGCCTGAAAGCTCAGCACACTTGAAGCTAGAATCCATTTATTCCCCAGGCCAGGCCTAATTACCCCTCTCTGCCACAGGTACGGAGCGCCTTCATCCCGGCCCGAGCACGCCTGCACCCAACCAATAGGAAAAGATTAATTGTTTGCTTTCTTTTGTATCTCTGGGGACACAGGTCACTTAATAAAGAAAAATAATTCTCCCTTGCACCCGATTGGGCTTATTTCCCCAAAATGTGTGTGGACACGAGCGCGGGAGGCTTTTGTTCTCGTTAGCCATTACATTCGGAGCGGCAGAAATACGGGAGTGAAGGGAAATTGATGAGCGTCCGAGCGGCGCTGGGCACAAGTTGTATCATCATTTGTACGGCCGTTTGCCTTTAATTCCTCATTATGGAAGCAGAATTAGGCCGACCGTTGGCTCGCTCGCTCACCGTGCTCTATAATAACACAAAAATAGACGTGCAATTAGAGATGTGTGTTAATTGAGCGCTGCACCATTTGCTGAGTGAACACATCACGGGCCAGAAAGGCATTAATGGCAAGTGCTCAACGCTGAGGTCAATAAATGCATGCGGAAATGCAAATGGCACTGTAAGGTGTCAGATAAGTGACCTTTTGTGGAAAAAGACTCGGTCGGTGTGACTCACCGACACCCCATTCATCACTCCAGCAGCGTCTGAAGAGTTAAAGCTTTACATCAAGCTCCAGTCTGATGGTTCCTTTCTGTCAAGTGATTATGCTTTTTAATTTCGTCTAGTTTGTTTCATCTAGTTAATTACGTGGTGGCTGAGGATTTACCGCCCAAAAGATCATTTAATGTGTTAAAAGAGAAAAGCATTGTACAGACATTACAAGTCGTTTTAGAAAGAAATATTTAGATTCGACATTACATAATAATGCTGATTGAAATATTAAATGGTTTTGAAAAGAATATAGGAATGTCAGCAGGTGGCGGCAAGTCACTGTCTGAGTGAGTCATTGAATCATTCATTCAACCAGTTCAAACGATTGATTCATTCGGAAACAAAGCAAGTGTCTGCCTTAATGAATGAGTCACTGAATCATTGAGTCAGTTAATTCGGAAACAAGCAGCAGACTTTGTTTTTGAAATATTCACGGAATCATTGACTCACTTGATTCACTTAAACTACGGATTCAGTCAAACACAAAGCAAGTGACTGCCTTTATGAATGAATCATTGACTCACTTGATTTGTTTAGAAATGAGTCACTGTGCAACTGACTAACCTGATTCGTTCAAACAAATGAACGAGTCCCTAAATCACTGACTCACTCGATTCGTTCAAAGCTGTGGATTAATTCAGTAACGAGTAGTAACAATTAATTCAGTTTCTCAGCGACGCTCAACAGTTCTAGCATGGCTCTGATTAGAAATATTTTCTGATTGGAAATATTTTCATTTTAACAAAATTAAGCAAAAACTGTTCACATTTGCAGTGGTGCAGATATTGGAGAGAGACAGCACTCGTTTTGCATTGTGTTCATCAGACACTGCATCAATGCCTCATTTTAACACGCTAAAGTTTTCTTATTATTAGCTTATCAAATAACGGCCGGTGTTATTGATGCATTTGTGTCTTTTTCACACATGCTGACTCTGAAAGCGACTTCTGGTTTTCTGTGCCGGATCAAAGAAGACGGATGCTGGGCGATTGGGCCGCTGACATAATGCACTGTGGCACGCAGTTCGCTTTTATTAGCACAAGCCTGTTATTTCCCGGCGACTCTTAAGTGTGTGGACGGGCAGTGATAAATGCTGTCGCACACGCTTGATGCGATTCATTTGTCAGCGGCCTGAAAAAGGTTAATCAGTATTCTCCAGCCGGGTTACGGCCCTCCGTCTCCCTCCCAGCAGTAATTGTGCTCCTGTTATGGACAAACCCGGGCAGCTGGGGACCTGAGTTACACGCAATTATATTTCTGTCCATCTACGGGGGGGGAAATCCTAATCATAACGTTCACATGACGTCGACTCGCTTTCATAATTTATACTGCGAGTATTTCACGTGCAGACCTGCATGAAACGCTGGGGAAAATCAATGTAAATTCATATTTCATAAGGCCATAATTGCGTTTGAGAGTGTGCGGTGGTCGTTTGTTTCAGCTGACAGTACCATATATTTGAGCTCTGGCTCTTATTTCATCTCGCAGGCCTTCGATCTCCCAGCGCTCGTCTTTTTACCGAAAACAAGGGGTTTGTTGTCAAACAAAATGGGCCTTTTTTTTAACACTTGACAACGTTCTATCATCTGTGAAGTTATCGATTTGCCAGTGTTTTAACCATCAAACTGGATCTGTTTGAGCGGCTCTAGTTTTTAAACAATTTCTTTGACAGGCGAGGCGTCACAGCAATTGCCCCGCTTTTAAAGACAGTATTTCAATTTGCCGAGAGCCCTTCAAGTGAAGCGTGGGGCCCCTTTGAAGGAGTATCCAAGCGCCGAGGGGCCGACAGAGTTGTCACGCTACGAGCAAGCTAAAAAATGGAGCGCCTTTGCTTTATAGATTGCTGTTAGGTCAACAAAACTTTGGCAGCATTGATTAACTTGACAGTGAATGCAGCAGTACATTTATCACTAATAGCCGGAGCGCAGAAAATCTAATAAGAGCCCAACAATCCAGCATCCGTCCGAAAAAACAGGAGCCAGACGTGCCCCGCTGTCATTAATTGAAGCTAAAAAGTGGATTCTGTCTTATCTGGCTCTCGCAGCGGTTAAAGAGTTCAGAAAGCCGGCTCAGGGATTGTGTTGTTGGGACTCTGATTTGCATGAGCGGCTATAAAACACTCTGACCGCACGTCACAGTTTCGCAGAGAGCCTCATCGATTAGTTGTCACCTGGGCATCAGCTTCACTCCTAGGATTCAATTTTTTTTCCCCACCCGTTTTGCATACGCTATCGACCGCGAGTGGGTAAATGAGCAGAACGCGCCGAGACCAGAGGATGAATTGTTTACTCGCATAAAAATAACCTTTCAATAGCGGAAGATGCATGGCGCGGGCCTGGGCTGGCGTTCTGCTGCCCCAAGCAGATGGCATTCAGCTGCTATTGATCCGGCTCAGAACCGGCCCGTCCGTCCCAAAGCCTTCCTCCAAATTAAGAGACACGCCGCCGACCGCGACACTTCATAAACGTCAGCCGTGTTTTCAGTGGCGGCTCGTCGCCTGACAAAAGATCATCTTCGCTGCTAATTTAACCCTGTAAGACCGGACTTTTTGCAATGCGTCAGGCTTTTATGGGTCATATAGTGAGAATATAAAGAACTCAACCGGAGCAAATCTGAATTGATGATTGCAATCACGAGTACAGCAGATACTGGTCACTCCTCAGAAGATGTGAGATGTTTTTGAGGCTTGTGAAGATCATGAGGAACAGTGAAAGTAAAGCTCCTCAAAAGATCCTGAAGATCAGATTCTTCTACAAACTCACTGATGGAGAATCAAGCGAAGCTGAGCTGCTTCAGTCCAGTAAGAGTTCATCTGGAGATATGACCAAGTTATTCTGACGCTCACGGCAAAGTACAGGAAAAGTCTAGTTAAGTAGGCTAATTATAATTTAAATCAACACAAGGATGAATTACTTATTTTTTATTAATATTCACCAGCATAACAGCAAATATTCCTGTAATAGTACTTAATTAAATGCATTTGTGTCCCACAGAGGAAAGTCACAGAGGTATTTTTGTCTTGTTTTCTAGTATACATATATCTAAACATTCTGGAATTAAGATGCATTTACTGTAAGAGTAGATTCAAAATTAAGTAAAAAAAAAAGCAAAAACATCTGTCAGTGGGGTGAGAAAAATAATCTTAATTCAAAGGATTTTTAAACAAGATTATTTGTCTTGTCTCGTTGCCTCTGAAACTATTCATATCTTAACTTATTTCAAATTCATCTTGATTCAAGGATGTTTAGATATTCATACTAGAAAGCAAGACAGAAACACTGAGTAAGATCATTTTTTGCAGTGAATTAGATGGCTGTGTTTGACACGAGCGGAGATCTGTTGTTATCGTGAGTGGCGTTGTCATTCGTCGGAGTGACTGAATGGAAATCATCAGGCGATAATGAAGCGCTGATGCGCGATCAGGTTAACCGTACCGAAGCATTCGTTGTTTCAGGGGTGTCTGCTCCTGATCGTCACCGGCTCCCCGGGCCCCGGCCCTCAGCGCTAATTAGTTTCAGAGGGAGCCGAGAACGAGCCCTTCCCACACATCCGAGAGAGGAGAGCTCACATTAGCCAGACAAATACAGAGCGGCCGGCTGTAAAACTGCCTTATCCAGGGCTTCTAGAAAGATCAGATCCTCAGACACCGCAATCTGTTTTCATTTCCAGAACAACACCTCTGCTTTCTGCTGCTTAGCCCTGATGAAACAGTACAAACACCACACCGCAAAGATGCTTCTCAAGCTTAGATTGTGTGTCTTGTTTCCAGCCAAAATATCTTCAATCGAGAAGGATTTTCGAGACGAGTAAAGAATTATTGTCTTGTTTTCAGAAAAACTAGTCAAAATGAAGTGACTTTTTGCTTTAAACAAGCTAAATAATCTTATGTCAAACAGAAAACAAGATTATTTTGCTTGTTTCAAGTAAGTAAGTTGTTTCAAGTTTTCAAAAAAGAAAAGGTTAGGTTAGAACGGGCAGAAATATTGCATGTCTTTTTTTATTCAAATTTATTTTAAAAAAGGACTTTATTCCCCTCCTCTTTCCACAGTAAATTATTTTCAATAACATTTAATAATACGTAGTGTTTAAATACACAAAAAACAATGGCAGTACCCCTGTCTCATCAGAATATGTGCTTCCGAAATGTACAGATGATGGCTTATCATGAAGTGTGTAAGAGTTTGTTGTTACCTGAGGGAAGTTTAGTGGGACTGATATCTCTTCTGTTTCTCAGGGGTTATTCCCCAGCGGTCTGAAGACCACCGCTGTGATTTTACAGCATGATTAGTGGTGCTGGGAATATTCAAGCAGCTGCGTCTTCAGGAGATCCTCGGCCCTGCCTCAAATCGGCTGATTTATTAAGCAACACTTTCTTTTCTGGCTTCTGAGGCCGTGATGAATGTGGTGCTATGCATAAATTTACCACAACGGCTCCGGCGTGAACACTTTATCTTAATGATTAAACATTGCCCTGATCAGCGGCCTAACTGCTTTCATCTATCCTGCGCGACTAAACTCTGTCAGCGCCGTTTTAGAGTATTTAAGGGCTTTTTGTCAGCTGGAAGCGTCAGTCAAGCGCACGGTGTCCGTTTCTGAAAGGATGCAAATCTGAAAAATACCACAAACCTGTAAACGGTGATAGAAACTCCCTCGTGAACAATACGTATACTTCAAACAAATACATTCATTTCATGCTAAGTAAACATTTTCATATTTATGAACTTAAAATGTCCTGAAATTGTACTTAAATTGAAACAACTAATTTTGCACTTAATGCAATGTACAATTAAGGATATACTTAGCGTGTTATTCTGTGCGTATTTATTGTAAGTATGCTTTAGGTACTGAATATAAATATTTATTAAAGTTTGATATTATTAAAATATACAATTCTTATCAAAAGTGATATTAAAACACATTTATGACTTATTATTAAGAAAAGTGCATTGTTCTCAAGTAGTATGCCAAGTTGAGCTATTTCTGTATCAGTAGGTGTTGAGTTATCTGTCAGTAAGTATGATAATAGATTTCAAATATACTTAATATGGAATAAATGTATTTTAAATATATTATTTTTTTACTAGGGTTGCCAGAACCTTTTTAAATGAATGTGTTCCCTTTCTTTTAATTAATGTAGAAAGTGCATTTAGAATAATAACACGGCTGTAACCGATCAGATGATTTCTTAACTCTTCTGAAGTTAAAACTTCAATATTATGTCGTCTACAAATGAATGTAAACACGTCTGAAAGCATGGCATCTTTTTGTTATTTTGAACAATTGTCATTTCAAGCTCTAAATAACATTTTTGGTCTTTTTCGAGTCGTCTTTATAGATCAGTCATTGAATCATTCACTCCATCAGTTCAGTCACAAACACGCTGTTGGTTAGAGATGCAAACGTTCAGCCGTGACTGTTATAGAAGCGCTTTCAATTGACAGTGCTCTGTCTAAAATGTATGAGACTTAATATTAAGGTTTTTCTGCTTAACATAAAAAAGAGATTTTTAAGAATGGGTAACTGAGTTTACCAGGAGCTGTTTGGTTACCAACATTCTTCAAAATATCTCCCTTTGTGTTTTTTTAATATAAATATCTAAGTATTCCTGAATCAAGATGAGTTTACTGTACAAGTAAAATGACTTCATGATTTTATGTCTTGTTTTTTGTTAAAAGATAATAAATAAATAAGATATATATTTGATTTATTTATAACAAAACTACTTTATTTATTCTACAAAGCAAGTCTTAAAATCTAAAATGATGTGCTTGTACAGTAAATGCATCTTGATGCAGAAATGTTTAGAAAACAAAACAAAAACACTAAGCTTTTTTTGTCAAACCTTGTGGTTTAAAAGATGGAAAAATTGGTAATTGATTAATAATGATGTTTTTGTTATTAATTATTGTTACACTAAATTAGATTTTAATTGGTGACTTCAGTAAATCATGCTAAAGATATACAATATTGTGTTTGACTCGTTTGAAGTGAAACCACACATCTAAATGTAGTTTGGAGTATTGTATTTGTTGGATGAACTATCCCTTTAAATCCTTTAGCCATTTCTTGATTAATTACATCCCATTGGATAAAGTGAGAGTATTCAAGCCTTTCTTTTCCTTTGTCTTCTTCCGTGGCCGTTCACGCCGCCTGCAAAAAAAGTGCAGGGCGTTTGATCCGAAGCGGCTTGAGTTCATATATAAATAGTTCCTTTGGGCCCCGGGGCCCCGAGCTCCACGCGGTCGAGGCTGTTTTGGCAGCGAACACAGTCGTAGTCTGCGCTGGGAGAAGCGCGCTCTCCGCTTACCGCGGTAATTGGCTGATGAAGAGTCTCGGGCCCTAAAAAGAATGTCAGGGTTCGATTTCCCGGGATCCTGAGTGAGGATATGTCACCATTTACGCTGCTTTCGGGTGACACCGGCTCTTGGCAGAAACTCTGGGGAAATCATTACTCTGTTTATACCTCTCCCCTGTCGCACCGCGCTTCCCTTTGATATTTTCACAATGTTTTTCCACTGAGTGATGGTACCTCACCGGGGTCGGGGAGAACAAGTCCCTTTTGTAAATTTGTGACCATATTTTAACGGGCAAAAGAGAAAAAGGCAGACAATTGGTGACGCGTAGCGGGAAGCCGCTGAGAGGCTTGAAGGGACGATCAATGCTGTCCAGCAGGTGTCTTCTCAGAGTAAAGAGATGCTTCTATTGATTTCTCGGGCCGCAGCCACATTTTTAGACCGGATTGCTTCGGTAGAGCTGAATTCAGGCTTTTTATTTCACAGCAGCTTTGATTTCTACAATGTACTGTAAATCAGGTTTAAATACAGGCATATGCTTACTCTGCTCATTAAGGCTGCATTTATTAGCTCAAATATACTGTAAAAAATTATTATAATTTAAATCATCTGTGTGAATCTGTGTTCAAGTGTAGTCTTCAGAGTCACATGATCTTCAGAAATCATCATAATATACTGATTTACTGCTCAACAAACATTACTCACAAAACCATGATATACTACAACTTGGGATATGAAAGGTTAAAAATAAAAATGAACACTTATTTGTGTGCTGTATATATTTATGTAAAGTATGATGTTTTTATATTATATATGTTTATATTAGGGCTGTCAAAAATAACGCGTTAACGGCGTTAATTACTTTTTGTCGTTAATTACGTTAAT
>JAUMHR010000305.1:133530-151802 GCA_032361145.1 Enteromius fasciolatus
GCAGGGGCGTTTCGACGGCGGAACATTCAGCTGCACACAATTCCACGATCATTTGTGATTTATAACCGAATGACTGGCGTACGCATGGATTTCGTGCGTACGTTCGATTTCTCTGAATCGCTCTTACGATCAAATCAGAAAAGTTCTTAGATAAAATCAAGGATAGTTTCTACGCAAGTCTTTATAAATGAGGCCCCATGACTCTAAACAAGAGGTTTCCAAATTGGAGGTTGATATCATCAAAAATGAATTTTCAGTCAGATTTAGTTTGGGTGCAGTACTGAACACGACAAAACCTTTACTACTGTACGTTTTTAAGTCCAAAAATTAATAACATAAAAACTAAATGATCAAAAAATGATCAGCAATTACCATGTTTAAAAATCTATTTGCTAATTTTTATATATATAAAAGTATATATATATATATATATATATATATAAAATTAAAAAAAAAAGATATATACTGTAAATATGTAAAAATGTAACATTGAAAAACCTTTATTATTCCTCATAATTTGTGTAGTTTCTAATTTTTGCCTTCATACCAAAGCACATAGTCCAATCTGCGGAAGTAAATCAGTTTATGTCACATGTGAATACAATGTTAGCATTTTTTTTTTTTTAAGTATTGACTAGGATTAAGGATTTATAATAAAATCTTCAGAATAACACATTAATATGTGCTTTTAAAGTAATAGTAAAAAGCCAACATCCTAGTATTATTCAGGGTAATAACCAACTAGTTAACAGGGAGAATTACGCATTAAAATGTTACCAATATTCTCATTAACATTCTCAGTATTTAAGGTGAGACTGTACATAAAAGCATGCATTTTAAGGTTAGCTTTAAATTTCGATGTTAAATCCACTATTGTATTGTATTCTATATAAATGTTTTATAGTCTATACACAATATTAAGTTATTATTATTTATGTAATTAAAATAATCCCATATTTTAGTTTTTCAAAGGAAAAGCCATTAAATGACAGTAACTAATTAATAAGTGACTGACCCAGCACTGGTCAGGAGTGTCTGTTTTTTGGTCTCTGTCCGTGGGTGATGAATCAGGGTCGGCTCCGGGGCCGGGGCCCCTGCGGGAAGGTCGTCTGCGTCTGGGCAGCTGTCCCGGGTTACACGTCTGACCCGAGGGCGTCTGATTTATTATCGCACACCTTTCTTTCTCCAGCGAACAGCAGAAAGCCTGATTTCTGGAGAGGGGCTGAGCGCCGTGTGTTTGCTGATAAACGGCGTGAATGATCGGAGCCTGTTACATCAACATCACTCCTGCGCTCTCTGGCCTTGTTGTGTTTGCTTTGGCTCGCCGGCTATTAGAGCAATACTTACTCGTCTTAATAT
This sequence comes from Enteromius fasciolatus, assembly GCA_032361145.1. Taxonomy (NCBI): domain Eukaryota; kingdom Metazoa; phylum Chordata; class Actinopteri; order Cypriniformes; family Cyprinidae; genus Enteromius; species Enteromius fasciolatus. The sequence continues at coordinate 134,890 of JAUMHR010000305.1, forward strand.
AGTTCGGCCCCCTGCTTCCGCTGTAGTCTTTGGACGGTCTCCGGACGGCCCTCCGCTGCCAATTACACACAATTATTGGAGTTCAAGGCTCTTCTGGGCGTTTAGTGATGCTGCTTTGTTTCTGAGATGAAGACGAACGAGATGCTGAGTTATATTCCCGCTCATGGGAAACGCTGCGTAAAAACCCACACTCGCTGTTCTGCTTGAAATACTAAACTGTTTATTTCTTCTTCCAAATGTGCTGAATGTTTCTCATGCAGTGTTTCCACACATCGCTGTGTTTGTGTCTGCTCTGACCCTCGGTAGTTCCCACGCCGTTTCACAAGGATCAACACTTTGAAAAACTGAAAAGCTGTAGTGTAGCTTGCCAGACATTTTAAATATTAAGAAAAAGCATGACAACTTTGAGATTTATCTTCTGCATCATCCATTCTGCATCTAGCAACTAGTTCAGGACTGGAACACGATTAGCTATAAAAGAGATGTCTTAGAAGAGCCATCTTTACTTCTCTCTATCTGTGAAGGAGTGTGTAAAAACAATGTTCCTCAATGTTAGATTGCACAGGCTTAGATCTCATCCTCTACAGCGTAACATCATCTACAGATCCAGAGAACCTGTATAAATCTGTGTGAGTGAGGGACAAGGCTGGAGATGTTCGTTGGGTGCTCGTGGTCCTCAAACGACAATGATCACTCATCACATGATTCTGTCATTGACTTTACTAAATGGGCTCAGGAATACCTCCAGAAACCACTGTCGGTAAACACAATCCTCCGAGACGTCTGCAGATGACAACTAAAGCTCTGTCATGATAAAAGAAGCTCTGTGTGAAGATCATCCAGAAGAACGTCATGTCCTGTGGGTCAAGACTCATTTAAAATGGACTGTTTCAGAGAGGACAAGTGTTCTGTGGTCAGACGAGTCCAGATTTGGTATTCTTGTTGTAAATCACAGACGCTGTGTCCTCCGAGCTAAAGAGATCTTCAGCGTGCTATCAGCGTTCAGTTCAAAATATCAGGCAAGAAGGGCACCAAATTCCAACCCTGACTCCAGAAACTCATTACCTCGACGCCCAGACGTCTTCAAACTGTTTTGAGAAGAAGAGGAGATGCTACACCGTGATGAACATGACCCTCACAACTACTCTGAGACACATCAGATTACAAAGCAGCTCGTTTTGTGAACAGTTTAAACATTTGTTACGTTATCTCTGTTTTACTGGATAAAATATTGGCACACGCGATTTGAAAGTCTTTTAGTTTTCATTTTATTCAAATGTCCCAACATTTGGGGGGGGTGTATATTAAACCTATATTACATTAACAATGATACAAATACAATATTTGAAATCATTATTAAAATATTAACTTAGTCTTGGACTCTATCGTGCTGTTCCTTCCACGTAGTGTAAATGTAGGCTACTGTAAAACTGAAAATGTTTTTTTAGACCATGGAATACATTTTGAAGTTAAATGTTAAAAATAAATAATTATTAGGTAACACTTTAGTCATTTATAAGTGATTAATTAATGATGAAATGTTCATCTACAAAACATTCACAAGTGATTAATAAGGGATTATTAGGTTTAGTTAATGAATTTACAAGTTGTGATATGTTGAAAAACACAAATTTTTATTTATTTTTTTTAAATTTAAAAGTGTGTAAACTTAAGTATATAAATATACTTTGATTTTTAAAATCTTCATTGTTCACTATATATATGTATATATAACATATATTTAACATACATTTAAAATAGATTTGGTCCAGAAAATGTTTATTAAATGTATTTTCAGTCGAAAAATTCGCCTACTTGTTTCTTCCACTAAAGAACTGCATGGAGAACAGCATTCATGTCCGCCTGAACACCGAGTCGTTCGTCCACCTGCGGTCTCTTGCTCGAGTATTTGAATAATTCTTCAGACAGCAGAGCATTCCCAGTTCTCCTGTATTGTTCCCAGAGGAGCGTCGCGCGAGCTGTAGAGCATCAATCACGGCGCTCGGTCCATGGGAACATGGAGGCCAAACAAATGATCAGATGAGAATTATTATTGTGAAAACATACGTGTGAACGCGCTTTCACTCGCTCTGGAATTTCCTGCTCTGAGGTCACACTTTCACAAGCAATTAGCAAGAAACTTGGACTTTCTTAAACGTCTCCAAAAAGTCTAATTGAAAGCATGTAGAGTCTGTGAGAACTCGTTAGAGCTGTAATGAGGAGCTGTACAGTAGGAGAAACATCATCACGAGTTCAGGAGTTCAGGAACGTATTTATGAAGCGATCAAACTCCTCCATCATGAGCGCATTAGAATAATAAGAGCGCTGCATGAAAGCACTTACACTGTCAGCAGCTGCGTGTTATTCTTCCACTGAAAAAAGCCCGAGTTAAGAGGAGCACTTACAATAATATTAGTTCGTAATACGCTTATTATGTGGAGGAATTGCTCCAGAGAACAGAGATGAACCGAGATGCTCATTTGTTCTGATGAACCAAACACATGAAGCTCAGAGCAGCGCGTGCTTCAGAAAACACCCTTCAGAGTTCACTTCGAACTCATCTCACAGAACACGCCGTTTTCATTTTCTCTTTAATGGAGAGAGGGGAGGGAAAAAAATTAAATTATTTATTATATATCAGCTAGCAAGCAATTAACACAAGCACATTTTATAGTTTTTTTTAACAATAGCAAATGTTATAATTATCGTTTTTTATTATTTTATAATTATCAATTTACAAGAATTCTAAAACTATAATTATAATCATTCTAAATGTATAAAATGTGTGTGTGTGTGTGTGTGTGTGTGTGTGTATGCAGTATATATAGTGAATAAAATATTGGCGCATGTGGTTTGAAAGTCCTTTAGTTTCATTTTATAAACTCATCAATAGTAGAGCTGCAGCAGACTAGTAATAATTGACCCCCCCCACCTCAGTTTTGTTTTTAATGAATATTTGACTGAAAATAAATTTGATCAATGCATTTTCTGGATTAAATGTTGTTGTTTTTTCACAAATATATTTAGTTTCAACCTTCAATATAATATATACATTTAATTAATTTTCCAAACAAATCCCTGCAAATCAAAGTTTTAACAGACAAGAACGAGCAAAATGATAATTTACATTAAGTGTGTGTGTGTGTGTGTGTGTGTGTGAGATAAGGATTTCCAAACAAATAGTTGCAGTTCAAGAATGATGATGTGACACTAAAATAAAAAAATTGAATTAATTTAATATGAATTATTAAATAAAAATGATAACTGATTAATTCACACAACTGACCTGCTACTTCAGACCTGAGGTGGGAACGCAGCTTGTATTCTTTACAGGAAAGCTCTCCTGCTCTTCGTTCAGAGAAAGTACTTCCTGTATTATGTAAGAAGAGTTGGAGCAGTGAGGTGTTGAGGTGGATGGATGAGAGTGTCTCCATCAGCCGTATAAAGCGTGTCTGATGGACTGTAAGTGCTGGACATTACTCCAGACGCAGATAAAGAGAGCTTCCTTCATCCCTTCATCAGCTCCAACACTCACGTCTACAGTATTCCTCAAGATCTGAGCCGAGGAGGAGACAATATATCATTATGGTCTCAGTGTAAATGTCTAGAACACAACCAGTTCTGTTTTCAAGACTGGAAATACAGCAGCTTCCAACAGACCTCCGTTACTTTTAACACATTTTAACAAAAAAGGTGCAGATGTCTAAAATTTCTTAGATTCAAATACATTTCCTTCAGAAGCAACCGATCCGAAAAGCGAGTTTAATACAAGAACGAATGTGTGTCACAGAAAACAAGACTATCTTCATCCTGCATCTCCAGGAAGGATTCTTTAGAGAAACAAGGGATTCATGTTTTGCCAGTCATGCACCATTTAATGCCACGACTTCATGAATGCAAGACTTTCATCTGAGGAAGTGTGAATGGACTGGATCGAGTCCTCATGTTCTCAACTCATGACTTTATTTCTTCTGCGGAACACAAACAGAACATCTGAAGAACATTCAGCTGCTCTTTTCCACACCAGACTTCACACTGATCCTGACTCGCAAGATCCAGAAGAAACCGGAGAAAACAACCCGAGGAGAGACACGAACGACAGAATCAACTAGTGCTTTAACACACACACACACACACACTCATATACAACAGCCAAATTATACTACACCAGACTGAGGACTTGTAAAAAGAACACCTTAAAAGAGAGTGTAACCTTTTACCCTCAAAGACTTTATCCTTTAGTTTTAACTCAAACAAAACAAAAAGCCAAGAGTTTGAGAAGAGATCAGGACAATATTTATTTAAACTGAGATATAAATCTAGTACAAAACACACACACACTGCTGCTGAAACACTTCCACACGGACACACACACACACACACACACACAGACAGATAAAAGCTATAAATAAGGTCAGGTATAAAGGCTCATGAAGCTGTAAAGTGTGGACAGTCCTGCACTGATTTCCTGAGGAGCAGCGGCTCCTGCTGAAGGTCAGGTGCTGCTCATGGCCTGCTGGATCTGTCGGTCGAGCTCAGAGATGATCCTGTCGCTGTGTGTGTATACACCCGTACGCAGGAGTGTGTCCCTCTCCTCCAGCAGACGAGTCACGTGTTCATCGGAGCTCTCCTGAGCCGCTTCCCTGCAGCCGCGAGGATCCTCCTGCTTCAGCCTGATCACAGACACACAACCGCTGATCACACAACACGCTTCCTTCCCAGTTCATGCCCACTTCAGCTTTTAAATGTCCAGAACTTCTGCTTCACTGAGTTTGTCTTTCATGATTCTGGGAAAATTATTACTATTAATATTCATTTCAATAAAAACTTCAATGATGGTTTAAAATGTTTTTGAGGATGCACAATTTGGCCCAAAATTGTGATTATAATAATGTTTCTGCTATAGGATTAAAAACAGGATAACTGCAACAAATGTACCTATAGCTACTTCTGAATTTTAATGCATTAATTAATGACATCTTCTTTTCATCTTCACACACACACCTGTTCAGCTCGTTGCGGATGTCCTGGAGCTCTTGTTTCTCGTTCTTGACGGTCTCCTTCTCTTCAGCGGCCAGGTAACGTAACCTCATGTGCTCCAGCTCCTGCTGCTGCTTCTTCAGACGAGTCATAGCGCTCTCCTGCTCACGCTACACACACACACACACATTACTGTGAATTCTGGTGACTTTCCTTAGACTTACTTTTATACTGACTAACCGATATCTTTACCAGACAAACATCATTTACTACTTTTAATCTTATTTTTTTCTTTCATTAAAGATTTCAGGTTTCACTTTCCGTATGTACACACACACACACACACACACACACAGCGCTGGCCGTGAGCCATCCCTCACTCCTGCAGCACATAAAGAGAATAACTCATACAATAACCGTTTATTTTTACAGGCTCTCGGTCTCTTCTGTTTTAATGTGAAAGGTGAAATCTGGGTTTTCCAGCAGCACACATCAATAAAGAGCGTCTGTGAAAACTCAAAGCAGCTTGATTTTATTGATGATGTGTTTGTGGTAATCTCATTTCATCTACAGTTTTTCTGAAGCGTTACAACATACTAAAACATTCACCGCAGCCAAAAGTGCAAGAAAAGCAAACACTTAGATGTAGCCTTGACTTACGGCCAAACATGAGCTGAAAGAAAACACACACACACACACTTATCCCGAAGAGTTCCTTCACTACCTGCGGTTAACGGTGGCTCTAATGGTTCCCAGAGTTCTGCTCTCAGTGTGTGAAGTGAGCGTCAGCTCTAATAACGGCTGAAGACACACGTCTGCTGGTGACCAGTGAATGACCCGGACGCCAGACACCACTCAAGTGCAGTTTTCTGGACAGCTGGACCGCTTCACGGAGGAAATGTACCCACAAACCCCAAACAGAGCTGACAGATCCGTCACAGAGAAGATCTGTGCTAAACCTGCTCTCGGTCACCTGCGTGTACGCTGGAGTTTCAAGCAGTACCGGTTTTTACAAAAATTCAATAAAGTGAAATGATGATTTATATTATTCACAAACAGCTGGCTGTGCTCGTTTGTGTCGTGCACATTTTGGCCCCAAATATTGTGATTATTAATCAAAAGGACTAAAAAATAATAATTGAAAAAAATGTAAACATATGATTATAATTTAAAGCAGCGGTTTCTCTGAGAAACTCATTTATTTCTGTGATGTTCAGCTCAACATCCGTACATACGGTCCTTCAGAAATAATTTAATTTAGATAAATATTTGGTTTTATAATGTTTTAAAAATATATTTAATTATATTTTATAATGTTGCTTAATATTTTTTGGAAGCTGCAATACTTTTTTTCTGTTATATCAGATGAATACAAAAATGAAAAAGAGCAGCATTTATTAAAAATAGAAATCTTTTGTAACATTATACATTAACAGTTTGGGGTCGCCACATTTCATGTTTCTTCTCTCGTGTAAGGTGGTAGAACTGCTGGTTTCTACTGCGTTACATGAGAAGACATGACTATTTGAGTGAAAAACATTTACTTGAATTCATCCATCGATCTTTCAACAAGCCAGCTTGATATTCAGATGTTTAATGTTGAACATAACAAGCCTGATTCATAGCTCAATATCATATTAAGTTATGGAGGCCTGGGAGCTTCATAAATCATTAGCTGTTTTCTTTCTATATATCTGGCGGTTGAAAGTAAGCAGCGAGGCGGTCCAGCTGGTTTGTGTCTGTAACGGTTATTAGCAGGCTGATAAGCTGCATGCGGGCCTCTGTTTACACCGCCTTCGTCCTGTTCAGGGTTCACCGAAGAAGCGGCTCAGCGCTTCAGAGCAGCTCGTGACAGCTCGGCGTTTCTCAGCGCATGAGAACTCTCATCCACGTCTGCTTTAATGCACCAAACGTGTCCATTAGTCTCCGGCTGGTTCTGAACGGCATCAGTGCAGCCTGATTGGATCCAGAACTCAAACTCCAGACTATTTTTAGAGCCATTAAGATTTTTTACATTGCAATGTTGTTTTCCTGACACTGAAGCACATTCTCATGACTGTAAAGCACAAGAATCTCGTCCTCCTTCGTGCTACTACTCTTTAAATACAATAAAACACTACAGTTTTAATTATTTGAGAGTTTTTGAATATTGGCATACATTTGTAATATTGCTTAAGAATTACAAACAAATTCCAAAATAAATTAAATCCAAATGCATTACAGTAATCAGTCATGAGAACATGGAATAAATATATGCATTAATATATTAATATATAATGAAAAGTTGTTTTTTTTTTTTTTTTACATATTGGTTATGTGTTTTTACATGTTTAAGACTTTCAGTACAAATATTAAATACTAAATATATGTACAAATTCTAAAGTGAAACATCCTGGATGCATTAGTCATGAGACTCTGAATTAAATGTATGCATTAATATATTAATATATAAATAAAATGGCTTTTTTGTTTTTATACATTATTGTTGTACAAAATCTTTAACGCAATATTTAACGTTTCATTTGTTATGGATTTTTTAATATTTTAAGTATTTCAGTACTAATATTAATATGTAATATACTTAATATTGAATACTAATATATATATATATATATATATTCGAAAGTGAAACATCCAGATGTTAAGTCATAAGAACATGGAATAAATATGTAAAAAAAAAGTTTGATTTTTAAGTAGTTTTGTATGATCTTCTTTAAAAACAGGTTTAATTTTCTTTATGCAAAATTTATTTGGGGGTTTAAGACTGATAGGGACACTTTTTTAGGAGATTAATTTATTAAATATTTTGCAATTATGCACAAAATAATCTCATCAGGTTTGAGAGGTCTGAAAGCTTTCACTTTCACGAGAGTCAACACACTCATCAGTGTGTGTGGATGGTTAACCGGTTAGTCTTACCTGTTTGAATCTGGCCAGCTCCTTCAGCGCTCGTCCCCACTGCTGCTTGTAATGGAGTTTGGATTTAGTAGCCGACTCCAGTTTACGCTCCAGTTCCACCTTGATCACAAAAACACAACGATTCTCACACAGACTGGACGTAACACGGCTCTGCTCTGTATGTGGTTCAGGGTCTCTGACCTTCTCCAGGGTCAGCAGGTTGATCTCTGACTGAAGACGGACCTCAGGACGGATGTTCTGCTGATCCCGGTACAGCTGGAACTCCTTCTCCAGCTGCTTGTATCTGCTCTCAGCCTCGAGTATCTGAAACGGTCAACATGACGACGGAACAAGAGACAAACGGTTAATGATCACAGATTGAAAACTACTAGACATATGATGAATAACACGTCTCAGGAAGACGTGATGAGAAATGATCAAACATATAATGCGGTGCTGATGGAGAGCTGAAGAAATAAAGGCTCCTCAGAAGATGCGAGATGCTTTGGAGGCTTGTGAAGATCACGAGGAACAGTGAAAGTAAAGCTCCCGTTCTAGAAAATGATTGATGAGCTGCTTCGGTTCATCTGGAGATACCAGCAAAGTTATTCTGACCTGATCATCTCTGATCCTTGCCAAATAAAAGTATTCATTTTTATAATTAACTGAACATTAATTGAAGTCTTGGTGAGCGGAAGAGAACTAGAACATCAGACAGGTGTACTGTATGTAATAAAGTATCTCTACAGGGTTAATTGATCAGAATCTGATCAGAGCAGACGAGTCTGTGAAAGCTGTCTGAGAAGCGCAGACAGTGCTGTTCGTTACAGCTCCAGTGTGTGTGTGTGTGTGTGTGTGTGTGATCCGTCAGCTCGAGCAGCTACCGCTGAAACACTTCAAGGGTGTTAGACAGCGTCCGCTCCAACTAAAACCTTACAAGCACTCTCCATTCACTGCTTCTCTGTCTGACAGGAAGCAGACGCCGGAGAAACCTGACACGAGATGTTCGGTATTCGCAAACGAGGAGCGAGCGTCCAGAAAAAAAGAAGAAGAAGAAGAAAGACGGGGGAGGATTCAGCCCGGATAAACCGCTTCGAGAGTGTCGAGCGGATGAATGTATGTTTACACGTTACTGACACGATATATGCTCCAGAAAGCTCTCATCACGGCCTCTTCTCTTTTCGCATGTCAGAAACCTACTTTGCTTGATTTGTTAGCGCTGCGCCGGGCCAGATGTTTTCTGGGAAAAAATGAGACGGCAGGCTGAAGTATTTCAGTAGGTGGGCTGTCTGAAGAAAGCGCTCGAGACGAGGAGATGCTCTATTTCACAAAGAAGCTGCAGACGAAGAGACACGGCAAACACATCCAATAGAAAACAGACGCTGGTCTCGGAAAACCCTGCTCTTAGTTTGGACATTAAGAGTACTTGTGGGAATAAAAAACAACAACAAAAAAAAAAACAATTTAAATAAAAAATAATATATATCTATATAGTTATGTAGAAGGGCCCTATATACATTTAAAAAAATGCAATGAAGAGACAACAGTCAGAATTAGAAGTTTTATATTCAGTTATGCTACAGGTGAGTAAGAAGTATTATCATTATAATATGCATGTACAAAAAAAACTTTTCTTGTCTCTTTTAATTGGCCAAGAAATCAAATTTGAATAATGCGTTGTACGGAGTCAAAAAAGGGACATTTCTATAGTTCTAAGATAACATTTCTGAGCGGTGTCTGACTGCACAGACGGTTCAGTGAGAGACAGCAGACACTCGTTATGCTTTCAATCGCTCTCGTGGTACTTTGATGTTGAACACACACAGAACTAGAGCGCACAAGCATCAGCGTCCGTCATTACCGTAAGATACTACAGCATACAGTTTGCTGTCTGTCTTCCTCACGTTACGTTTATTGCTGTAATTTACAAAACAACTGAGCTTGGTCTCTTTATTTATATCAAGCTGCTTGAGGAAGACAGTCGAGAGACGGCAGCTTTGCCGTGAGTGGGCGTGGTTTCAGCACAGCAAGTGGACACGCCCCCAGCGCATGAAAGTACAGCTTATTTTCTCAAGATTTCATACCATTTACTTTGCACCTTTTTTAGCATTTAAAATCTGGCTGGGTGGGTAATAACACATTTTTCTAGAGAGAGCCGACCCTTGTATGAGTACATGACAGTGAAGCTCTTACATCATATTCCATTGATCTCCACACGCTCATTTACTCCAGCAGAACCTCATGATCTCACTGGATTACCACTGAACCTCTTCACTCCTCTCTTAAGAGCGGGAGGATTAGTGAGTATTGACATCAGCAGGGGGGTGACCTCGTGACCCCATGACCCCAGGGTCACCAGACCCCTCCCGGCTTGTGTCTTTAAAGGGCCAGAGATCACGGTCACTGCCCGTGTTTGCCGTGTTTACCTGCTGTCGCTGCTGAGCCAGGAGATCCTCGAGCTGCCTGACCTTTGACCTCTCCAGCTCCACCTGGTGAGCGCAGTCCTCGCGCAGACGCCTGGCTCCATCCTGCAGCTCGCGCTGACTCAACTCGTGCTCGGAGCGCATCTCTCGCTGCAGCCTCTGCGTCTAAACCAGACGAGGACATCAGAAACACGCCACACTCGGGAAGATCCCTCGAGGAGTCACTCTCACCTCAGTCTCAGCGTGAGCCAGAGCTTTCTCTCGCTTCTCCAGGTCAGACAGAGTCTTCTGCAGCTGCTCCTCCAGGAGGTTATACTCCATCTCCTGAAGAAACAACAACATAATAATGTCTGTCTGAGATACAACTATTAGAAAATCTGAATCCGAGGAAGCAAAACAACTGAAAGATTGAGAAAAGTTGTTCAAATGAAGTTCTGAGCAATGCGTATTACTGATCAGAAATGAAGTTGATATATTTACGGTAGAAATTGACTAAATATGTTCATGGAACATGATTTCTTAATATCCTGATGATTGTTGTCATAAAAGAGAAATGTTTCATTTTGACTCATACAGTGGTTATTTCTACAAACACACCTGTGCTGCTGATGAATCTACTTCCTCCACAGATTGAGGTCTTTTGAAGCAAAAAACTGTGTTTGTCATTATGAGTGTTTTGCTGTAATTCTATGTAAGTTTCTGTCAGATTAAAAATATAAGGTCTTAAGATATAATAAAATTAGGCTAAAGTATTCCTGTACACCAAGCTGTATTAGAGCTGATCAAATTACACAAAAAAATATTTGTACCAGAGCTTTGAAAATATCGTCTATCTGATTTTTTAAACTAAATTAATTAATGTATTTATGAATTAAATATATTTATTAATTATTAATTTTAATAACAAATTGTATTTATTTATTTATTTTTTTTATTTATAAAAATAATTTATTTTCAAATAGTTCAACAGAAACCCTTAAACAAAAGTTTTTGCTAAGGTATTTGGAGAACCGTCCGACTAGCTGTACAGACTGTCTGAAACAAAAACAGCCTGGGCTGCGTTTCCCAGAAGAATCGTAAGCTTAAGTACATCCACTGAAACCAATGGAGCTACAAACAACTTAAGCTTACTTGGTCAGCCTGGTCATCCTGCTGAACATCTCATCTTGGGTCAGCTTGTTGCCAGATTGGGTGGTTTTGAATTTGATTGTGCAGATAAAAATCTAAATGATCCTGTCTTTTATCTTTTAAACAGACTAGATTGGTATATCCTTGTAAGCTGCTGGCCTTGTAAGGTGACTGTGCAAACTCGTGCATAAACGAATGTGAAACATCTAATTACATTACATTACATTACATTCAGTCTGGCAACACTGATTCAGCTGGTGTCTGACCTTCTTCTTGATGAGCGCCTCCCGCTGGTGATCTCTCTTCCTCCACTCCTCGGCCAGAGCCTGCATGTGACTCAACTCCTTCTGCTTCAGCTGAGCACAAAACACACACAACAACGCATCAGAAACGTCTTCAAACAACCAGCCTCTGATCTTACTGGTCCCCAGAGGTTGGTCACGACTGGTTATACTGCACATAAAATGAGTAACTTTGCATATAACGACCCACTGAATACTGAATACAGGCAGGTAATCATACACTGGAATAAATGAACAAACTCAAACTTTGCCAAAATACAAATTGGCAAATTTAGTTTAAAAAAAAGCTGTTTAAGTCGCCAGAACTTAAAAAATGTTATGGTAGCAAACTTGCATAGCAATTTAAAAAACAACATCTATTTCATTAACTGATATAACATTAATATACTAGATTAAAATAATAAACAATAACAAAAAACCTTAATATGTACTGAGAAAAACTGAAAACTGTGACCCCGGGGCACAAAAAACTAATGCAAAATAATTTCCTTGCGTAAATATATCAAAACTTCATTTCTGATTAGTAATATTCATTGCTAAGAGCTTCATCTGAACAACTTTAAAGGAGATTTTCTCAATATTGAGATGTTTCTGCTCCTCAGATTCAGATTGTCTAATAGTTGTGTCTCTCCTAACAAACCAGACCTCAGCGGGAGATGATTATGAATAGATATCTATTTCAATATAACTGTGGTCCATTGATTAGTTTCCCAGTTCTCTTCATCGCACCACGACAATGAAGAACTAAACTCTGTTCTCCATGATCCGAGGCGTGAAGAAGCACCTGATTATCGAACAGATCCTCCTGCATCTCCTTCCACATCTCCAGCTCCAGCGCTGCCTTGTACTCCAGGGTCTCTCGTGGTCGAGTGACAGTCTTCGTCTCCCCGGGGCCCTGAGGAGGAGGAGCCAGAGCCGGCCCCTGATCAACAAACATTACCCATACATCTGCTGTCCAAGCCACATTAACATTCAGATTCAGAGCGAGAGTCGGTGATGAATCAAAGGCGCCTGACCTGAGACGACTCAGAGATGAGGATGTCTTGAGCTTTCACAAAGCCCAGGTCTTCAAGAACACTCACATAACAGAGTTCAGCCAGCTTCTCACACCTACAGACACAAAACTCCGCTCACTACAGGAGAAAACATCTTTTTATCCCACAACTCCTTTTTTTCTGCCACAAGATAAAAAAGGTTTGTTGTGACTATGTCTCATTTACATTTATTTCTCACAATTATGACCTTTTTTCACAGAATTTAAAAAAATTATTATTGAACAATAACAATGCAATAAACTTTTGCCATAATAGAAAAATATGACTTACTAAAAAAATTAAAAATAATAAACCTTAGCTCCTCATTTTTCTTTATTATTATCTTTATTCTGTTAATTTACTTGTATTGTATCTATTCTCCATTATATTGATTTGACTGTTCTAATGCACACATATTTATGACATTTGTAGAAACAGACAGCAATACATTGTAAGGGTCAAAATCCTATTTTTCTTTTATGCCAAAAATCATGAGGTTATTAAGTAAAGATCCTGTTCCATGAAGATATTTAGTAAATTTCCAAACATATATTTTAAAACCTGATTTCAGATTAGTAATATGCATGGCTAAGAACCTCATTTGATCAACTTTAAAGGTAAGTTTCTCAATATTTAGATTTTTTAAGAACCCTCAGATTCAGATTTTCTTATTGTCGTATCTCAGACAGATATGATCCTCTCCTAACAAACCAGACATCAATTATCCAGATGAAGCATACATCTCAATTAAAAAAAAATGACCCTTGTGACTGTTTTGTGCTCCGTGTTACTGTTACTGCTATTAATAAACAAATATTTCAGCATTGTGTCTTAAGGTTGCCATCTAGAGGTGAGATCTGTGTGCTGCAGGTACAGTGATCTGCTGGGATTGAACTGAATACAATCCAACAACTAACTACAGTGCTGTGCGCTTCACAGAGGCCTTCATGAACATCTTTCATTGGTAAATCTGCACAAACCCATCTGCTTTGGTGATGGGAATCCTCTCAGAACAGCTCTGTCTCCAGTGCTGCTGGCCGGACGCGTCGAGGAAGCGTGTTTTCTCAGAGCTGAGGAGGTGAGACAGATGAATGCTGACAGAACCCAGCAGAACATCTCCAGAGCTGGGCTCTCGGTGCCACATCTCCACCACCAGAGGAACCCTGGAGACACACAACGACTCGCAATCAAAGCCATTCCCTTTTCAGTGCATTTCCAGACTGAGAATAACCCGGTAAAGCCTGACATATGCAATCATAGTCAGAAAATTTTTAATTGAATTTAAGCGCCAGCTGAAGCTAGACATTTGTACAACTAGATTTAACAGCTTTCACTGGATCAAAAAAATCTAAACGATCAATGAGACGACAGAAGACATGTAGTAGATAGAGTGCAAGATCATTTAGAAATTCACATCTGAGATATGATCCAGAGGGATTTATAGGCTTAAAGGTCTGGCCTGGTTGTATGAAAACCCTGAAGCTAAGAAATCCCTTAGAAATAAGGTTAAGAAAACCCTTAGTGAACCTTTGGCTGCAGGAAATTATTGAGAGGATATCACTTTTAGTGCCAATATGTTTGTGCCAAAATGCTTGTTTTGCATTGGAAACGGTGACTTTGTTGCAACATTCTTAACACTTTTTGCCAGAATATTTAGTTGTATGAATATCTGAACATGCAAAACATCAAAATGAAAATCAGACCCTCTACTTTCAATCAGTTTAATTTTTTTAAATAAACACTCAAATGTAGGTAAGGTTTCAATAAAGAACACATTCGGAGCAAAAAGCTAAGACAAATACTACATCTGGATCATATTCAGTATTATTATCAAAGCAAAGATGCAGTAGATGACTTACATCAGTAAGGCCTTTTCTAGATTGACCTTTGACTCAGCATTAATTTATATGATGTTAGTGTTGATAATCGCAGTGTTTTTCATATGCATATGGTTACGTATGAGATCGCTGGTTTCTGTGTCTTCCTGGTCTGTGTTTTTAATCAGCACTTTCTAGACTCCTTGAGCAAATGTATAATAACACCCAAAAGTGTATATCAGAAATAAAAATGAGAACATTCTGTGTTTGGTAGGGAGAGAGTTATGAAACCCTTGCCTCAGGGAACTCTTTCCTCTCAAAGTTTTTCATGTAAGCGGGTGCTGACCTCACCTGAGGAAAGTGTCCTGAAGCTGACTGGGTAGAGCAGCGAAATCGAAGGCGCAGTACGACTGCGGCAGAAACACCTCAGTGCTCTTCTTTACCTCCACTGCTGGACTGGTCATGATGGGAGCTGCGCTGCCGAAGAACTGGTAAGCGTATCTGCGGCCGGAGGAAAGAGCGTTATGACACGAGCAGGCTGTGTTATAGAGGAAGATGTTAAAGCTCAGAAGGGGTGTGGCGAGGACCTGAGGACACAGTTGATGGGGAAGCTGGTCCTGAGATCTCGGAGGCTGCGCAGGTCCAGAGAGAAGCAGTAGTGATGCGCAGACGCTGGGATGGAGATCTTAGGAGCAGAAACAGAGATGGACGAGACTTCGGCATCAGCTCTAGTTATGTCTGGGACAACAGGCACGCCTGGAAGAACAAAACACACACATTTCGAGTCACACATCTGCTGCAAATATTGCTTTTTACTGATTACTAATGAGATATGGATGAAAATGTTCATTGTCACCTGTACGTATTAAAATATATAAAAGCAAAAAATAATCACATTCAATTTTATTATATTTTAAAGGCTTAAAAGTTTTTGGTGTCAAATGAGTTGATATTGAATTAAATGCCAGATCAAAAGAATTCCTTTGCACAAGGACTCTTATTTTAAAATGCATATACTTTTCTACTCAGATGCACATTTAAAAAAAACAAAAAACCCCGAATTAAATTAGCTTGAACACTTGCCATGTGCTGTGGGCGGAGCCTGTCTGTCATGTGCTGTGTGCGGAGCCTGTCTGTCATGTGCTGTGGGCGGAGCCTGTCTCTCATCACTGCACAGACTCTCGGCCTCGCTCTCAGAGTGCTGCTGTTCAGGAGAAGCGTCTGGAGACCGGAGAGGCCGGTCTGGTGATCTCCTGACCGGTGACGGGGTCATCAGGGCTCTGGGCTCCTCTGAGGGACGTTCATGACGGGCAGCAGGCACAGGGCCTTTCTTCACTGGAGTTTTAGGTCCATTGTCAACGGGTATGTCTAGCTGCTCAGAAAAATATGCCTGTTAAAAATAATAACCATCTAAACACACAATCAATGGAAAGATTATATATATTCAGCTTTTAGATTATGTATAAATCTCAATTTTGAAAGATTGACCCTTATGTTTTGTACTCCAGGGTCACATATGTTGTTATTTTAGTTCAAGTTTATTTAAAGTAAAAGTATTTTGATAGGCCCTATATGACCAGACCTGACTGCTGATATCTTCGACTCTCAGCGTCACAGATATGCCGACGGTCGGCTGCAGGTCTGCAGGGACAGTCTGAAGGCTGGGCTTCACTCGGCTCGGGGGCTGCAGGATGAAAGCGCCTTCGATAGTGGCAGGGTTTTTAGCGAGATCAGTGCTGCTCTTTATTAACCCAGACAGACTGATGTCAGTGCTGCCCAGAGACTGGTTTCCACAGCAGAGATGGATCTGTGCGCAAAACACATACACTATCACCATTACTGAAGACTAGGCCTGTAGATTTCACTCATTCATTCTGTGTAATTCTGAAAGAAAACCATGTAATAATCTAAATCTTTCTTTTAAATTTGAGGCAAAACATTACATTTGAATTAATTGATTACATCTGAAAAATTGCCCAGCCATAACCCCTAGCGATATCAGTGATAAGAGTTTATCGGTCACCTCTATCAGAGATCGGTGTTTATCCGTCGGTTCTATCAGAGATCGGGGTTTATGGGTCGGTTCTATCAGAGATCGGGGTTTATGGGTCGGTTCTATCAGAGATCGGGGATTATCCGTCGGTTCTATCCGAGATCGGGGTTTATGGGTCGGTTCTATCAGAGATCGGGGATTATCCGTCGGTTCTATCCGAGATCGGGGTTTATCCGTCGCCTCTATCAGAGATCGGGGATTGTCCGTCAATTCTATCACAGATCTGTGTTTATCCGTCGGTTCTATCAGAGATCGGTGTTTATCCGTCAATTCTATCA
>JAUMHR010000305.1:155109-174493 GCA_032361145.1 Enteromius fasciolatus
ATAATAATATGATTTGCTGCTCGAGAAACATTTCTGATTGTTATCAATGTGAAACTGTGATGAACTACTATTTAAATGTTTATATTAATAATAAAAATTAATATGATTAATCAAGGATGCATTAAACGGATTAAAAGTTATGATAAAGACATTTAAAACGTTGCAAAAGATAAAAAAAAAATGTAAATAATAAATAAAAATCCAAATAAATCATGTTCTTTTGATCTTTCTATTCACCTGTAAATCCTGAAAAATAAAATGCATCACGGTTTTGAGATCTCACGAAATATGAAGCTGCAGGTTAATATCAGAAAGCAGACGATCTGACCTGTTTAAGCTCCTGCACTGATCTCAGATCAAGGATGATATATCCCACACACTCTCTGGCAGACGAGCTGGAGTCGATGGCGTAACACTGTAGTTTGATGGGAGTCCTCTGGAGTCTGTGAGAGAAGCAGAAGAGCTGGATCAGAGCTCACTGATAGAGATGGGCGCTTTCCAAGCACTGCCTCACAAGCTTTTGGAAATTATTTGTTTCGAAAGTAACTTTTGACCTTATGTACTTATATAAACTAGTGCTGTTAACGTCAATTAATCGCATCCAAAATAAAAAAAGGTTTTTGTTTACAAAGTATATGTGTGTGGTCTGTGTATATTCCTTATGTATATGAAAGAAATATATTAAAGAAAAATATGTTATGTTTATAAATTAAATATATACTTTTAATTACTTTCAAAGTATATACTGCATGTGTGTGTATTTAAAATACATATATACAGTACACACAGATTCTGCTATGCAATGGGTTTAGCTTGGAAAAGCTCGGTTTCTCCCTTCTCTTCTCACCGGTGCTGGTGCAGCGTCTTGCGGTCGAGCTCCCAGGCCAGCTCAGTGCAGAACTGGGGCTGTTCTTTGTGTTCTACGGGGTCTGTGGCCAAAGTCTCTCCGTTAAAGCGAGCCTCGACTACCAGCGTGTGCCGCTGACTCCTGGGAAACTGACGCCCTGAGGAAGAACAACACACATCCATCATGCTGCTTAAGAGTAATATATACTGGAAAAGTGCTATAAATATAAACAGACAGCGATTATAACGAGACAAAAATGCAGTAATATTCTGAAATATTATTACAATTCAAAAAGCTGTT
Organism: Enteromius fasciolatus; assembly: GCA_032361145.1. NCBI lineage: Eukaryota > Metazoa > Chordata > Actinopteri > Cypriniformes > Cyprinidae > Enteromius > Enteromius fasciolatus. The sequence continues at coordinate 156,257 of JAUMHR010000305.1, forward strand.
TTTTATGCGAACATCTGTTCAACTGTAATTTATTTCTGTGACCAAAGCTGTATTTTCAGCATCATTACTCCAGTCTTCAATCTCACATCATCCTTCACAAATCATTCTGATACACTGATTTAACATTTCTGAATATTATCAACGTTGAAAACAGCTGTGCTGGAAACAGTAATGCATTTCCATTTAAAAGAGCAGAGTAAGTTAGATTTGAAAAATTAAATTAATACTTTTATTCCTTAAGGACGCAATAAATGTATTAAAAGTGACAGTAAAGACATTTATAGTGTTACACAAGATTTATATTTAAAAGAAAATCCTGAAAATAATTTATATATATAAACATATAAAGAAATTACACACACACACACTAAGAAGTTACAGTAAAATTTCTAAAGATCTTTAAAATGTTGATGTTTGCACTCTTTAAATAATTACTACAGTAATACCATGGTACAGTGCTGGTATCAGAAGATTATCATATTCATGTAACGTTACTGCAATATATACGTGATACTCCAAAGTACTGCAGAGAATACTATAGTATTACCATGGTACTTACACCTTAATAATGTATTAGCATCTTTTATTAGTGGCATATCTGTCAAGAAATGCATGTTCACACATAACGAATACGCATGTCAAGTTTAGAATATCACAGATGATTAATATGACGTAAAATCACAATTATTAATAATTAATATGATACTGAACTGATTTGATTTCATCGCATGAGTCATAAATACACAAATCTTTCCGTTACCTTCGAGAATAGAAACAACAATCAGCAGCTGCTCTGATTTCGAAGCCATCTCATCTCTCTGCGTTAATTAAACACTCTCATGATGACTTTAGGATGCCTTTTTATCTGTTGTTTGTTTTTAGCGCGTCTGTTGTGTTTAAATAACGACAGTAACTGTCAGTCTGCGGCACTTCCGCCGGAAACAGCGGCGTGTTTGTGCGCGTGAGTGAGTCGCGCTCCCTCTGCAGGACGGAAGAGCGCATCACATGTTTCTCATAAATCTTTAGTCTTTTTATGGAAAATAATTAGTTAAGGTAAGTCGCGGTATGTTTCAATTGTTATTTGCTGTGTATTATATACACTTTGACTTGGTGCTTGCATTGTATTCACTTTGAACTGATTTCACTCTCTTAACCACTTACAGAAAACACCGTGTTTTTGCACATTTACTGTGTAATGTCATGGTATTTTATAAAATATGTTCTAGTACTATGTAAATACAAAGTCTTATGTAAGTACCATGAAATATCCACTTATTTATTTATTTGCAAAGTACTATATTTACAACAGCTGTTTTCACAGTAAAAGAGAAAGATGCTTTTGTTATGATTTTATAATAATTTATTATGTTACCGCTGGTAAGTTAACAAAAATATGTTCTAAGAACGTTTCATGAAAACGTTAGGCTATTTCTAAACGTTTTATGAACGTTCAGAAAAAAGTAAACATTTCGGTAACACTTTATTTTACGGTTACACTTATTAGCATGCATATTACTGAAATATTAGCCATATTAGTGCTAATTAAGCACAAATTACTAATGCCTAATCCTACCCAATACCTAAACTCGACAACTACCTTGCTGACTATTAATAAGCCATAAATGAACAGTTAACAAGTGTTATCTATTCTAAAGTGTTCAAAAACAGCTAGATGAACTACGTTCATGAACAGATAATGTTTTGGTGCAAACATGGTAATATTAACATTTTTTAAGACCAGATAACTGAACTGTAACAAAGGAGACAGGGACGTGCGGATCCATATGCAGGGGTTTATTGTACGGCATGGTCATACGTTTTTAAAAGGTGCACTTTTGTACCAAAAAGGTCTGTATTGGTACATATATTAATACCTAAAAGTGTACTGTTTGAATAGGTACCACCCCTGTGACAGCTTTTGTACCTTTATTTCTTAGAGTGAACAAACTTACTGAAACATGGTTTATTTACATATTCTTACTGTAAACTTGACCTACTTTCACATTCAATTGGTTTTCCACAAAAACAACCATCGGCATGTAAAAACAACCTTGACTTTTTATTTGGATTGCCAAACATGTTAAGGCAGAGACAGTATAAAAAGCAACTGCAGTTTAATGATATAGCAGACATCAAGAAAAACCTAATGACGGGACTCAACCAACCTACGCCATTGACTTTCTGTCCAGAAAACCACTTGTAAACATATTTAGTTCAATGCATACTATGGAAGTAACAAAGGACTACGTCTGCCGTTTAAGTGAGGTGGGTAGACAACCATACATTGCACTGAATCAATACAAAGGTACATAAGCTAGTTATAGTCGCTGTTGAGCTTCGTTCAACTATGTACAACTATGTACATCACGATAATACTGTATGGCACTGAGATGAACTGTTGATTAACATCCACTTTATACGATACAATAGATTAATGGCTGTTAATACCAGTATATTCATGTTAATAAGTCAATGCGGAGCGAGCCACCTTACAGTCACTTAGAATCTATTGCAACCCGTCCTTTACCACACAGAGGTGATGAAATAGCAAATACATTCAATAGTATGGTTACAAGACAATATAAGTGCATACAAACAGCTAGATGTAGCCATTTACAGGCAAAATCCAATGAGTAGAGGGTTTACGCGGACCTTGTTTGTAACTGGCACCCGAAGGAAAGTTTTTCAGGTCTGTGTCTTCATGTCTAGTTCCACTGCAGTCCTCCATTAGTACATTCATTGGTTAGAAATGAAATTAGTCGCTGCCTCCAATGGAGGCGATGAGGAACACCATGGAATTGATGTCTGTGAGTCCTTGTGTGAGTCAGGAACATCTCACATCTTCCCGTCGTTTTCTGCAGATTTAACAGAATATAAAATGTTTCAAAATATCTTCTAAGAGCGCTTTGCTGATGTTCCCAGTGAGTTATGGAAATGAATGAATCATTTAACAATTAAATGTAATTGCAAACTTTTACAAAATTAGGCATTTTTGAAAACATTCTGTACATTCTTCGTTCTGAAACAAGTAGTAACTTGTTTTAAAAGATGTGCATCCATCATTATTAAAGGAATAGTCAAAAAATGAAAAGTTGTAACCAGGCTGTTTTGGGTCATCATTGACTTCCATAGTAGGAAACAAAAAAACTACCCAAAACAGCCTGGTTACACCTTTCCTCAAAACATCTCCTTTTGTTTTCGGCAAAACAAATACATTCCCATAGATTTGGAACTACTCGAGCGTGAGTAAATGATGACAGAACTTTCAACTACTCCTTTAAAAACCAACTGCTTCTGTTCAATCAGTCACTTTGGTTAAGTATTTGTTTGACACTTTTATTCAAAGCGACATTCAAGATGAACATTTGTAGGGTGTGCATGCATTCCAGGGTTGCCAGGTCTGCGAAACACAACCAGTCCGATTGCTATTCAAAACTAGCCCAACCACATGTTTTCTGCGTATTTTTCTCCTAAATTAAATGATGGCTTTTAAATTAGAATTATTTCAGAGTTTTTTCTGCCACTTTGACATCCCTAACATGCACTAAAAAACAACCCATGGCAACAGTATAAAAGTAGACTCGGCAACCCTGATGCATTCCCTGGGAATCAAACCCATGACCATGTGCCGTGATTTACTGTTTGAGCTACAGGAATGTATTTTATTGCAGAGATAATTGCATTTGTTTTCTCACCGCTGGAGCAGGTCTGTGTCGTTGTCACTTGCTGGTTTGCAACCAGTGCCGCAGAGCTCAAACCTTAAGGATCGTAGACCACAGAACATTACAATCAACTCGTACCATATGCATGCTTCACTGTAAACATGCTTAAAGAGCTCATATTATTTTTATCAAGCAATTTTGTTCCCTTGAGTTGCACCCAAAACCGTTTATAGTTTAGTTTTTCATGAGCATTCCCACTCTCTCTTGCATTTGAATGGACTGGGTAATAAATGTTTTGCTTCTGTGTCTTAAAAGCCAAGTCCACACCACAGGACTGAAGTGATTTCTGAAACTGTAATATATTTTCACACAAACAGCAATGGGAGAGTTGATTATTGACAATTTGGAGAGGGTTTGTGGTTCATGAGACAAAAAGATTGAAATGCATTTGGCATAAGACTCCTATGTACACGTCCTCTTAGTATGTGACGTGGAAAAAGCACCTTATGCTCGTGTACCTGTTTACTACATTCATCTGTCAGAAAGTCACAGAAGTTCAGACTCTGTTGGAGACTCAAGATCAAGATACAAGATCAGTTTGACTCCTCATGATGATATGAGCCCTTTAATGTAGGCTATAGTGATAGTATAGTATAGTTCAGTTGTTTTTGACCTTTTCACCTTGAAAGGGGTCATACTGGCCAGACACCAGCGTGTAGCTCATGCCCAGGTGAGTGAGATGATGTGCCTGAAGGTGACGGCTGAAAGGAACCGATTCTCTCTCCCGTTCAGTCTCGCGTTCCTGCTCTGGAGATCCTCTTTCTCCAGGCTGAAGGAGTAAAACATCATGTTTAAACAACTCTGAAATACATTAAAGACAATATATGTGTCTCTGATTCCCAATTTTTTGGGATTAGACTGCCAAAGCCCTTGAAACTTATGTAAACAATATAAAGAAATACTCTGTGCTGTCAACTTGACTTTGGACAACAAACACATGTAAAATGTAAAGGACCTACATGAAGACATCAGATTGTCTAATTCATTTATTTAAGTGCTTCATGTGTGTCACTATAAACAGTTTACTTGGACTTTTGTACACTGCAAAAAGTTTTAGTATTTTTGTGTTGTTTGCTAGTATAAATACCTAAAAATTCTTGTGCTTACTGGACATATAAAACAAGAAGATATTACAGTATGTCTTGTTTTCTGGAGAAAAAAAAAACAGAATTTTGCCTAAAACCAGCCAAAATATGTGCCAATAGGGTAGGAAACAAGATTCTTTTTCTTGCCCCATAAGCACATATTTTTGCCTACATATTTTGTTTTAAGCAAAAACTAACACAATTTGGGTAATTGTTTTCACAAAACAAGTCTATCTCAAGTCATTTTACTTGATGGGCATCTTGATTCCACAACTCTTAGACCTTTATACTAGAAAACAACACAAAAACACTAAGTAAGTAGTGTATCTAGAACAGTTTTAGCTTCACAGTTTGTTTACACCACATTTAGGTCCATTATAAGCCTTGCAATGGTTTACTTGCTGTTAGAAATGAGATACATACAACAGGAGATTTGCCGTGATACGGCAGGAGAGGATGCGACAGAAGCTCTAATGCTGTAGAATCTGTCACTGGTTTGCTGCTTTGAGCCCCTTCCGAATCCTCTCTCCCTGCCGTTTTTCCATAGAGAGGGTAATGAAAACCTAGAATGGAAAACGCACAAATTATACCACTTATACTAAACAGGTAGTTTGTTGTACAAGCTCCACATGAACGTTTTGGGGTCATATTTATGATCTACAGAAGACGATTACCTGGGTAATTATGCACCAAGGCTGGAGACATCACTCTGTAAGCATTGCTGCTCGTCTCACACAGGTGTAAATAAGGGTAGGAGTGCTGAAACTGGATGAAGGATTGCTGGGGTGACGACGAAGCCCCTCTTGCATTCTGCGAGTCTTCAGATGTCTCACTCGCTATCTCGTCCCCCTCGGGTCTGGTACTTTCCTCGATGACCTCGGCAGCCGTCTCACACTTGACGTTCTGGAGATCGGCCTCCAGCCTGGACTCGGGCTCTAGAGGCATGTGCCAATCTTTCCCCTTGTCTGGACTCATTTCCTCAGAGATCTTGTTGACCTCTTGATTTTGCTGCTTCACATATTTGGACTGATAAGAGTGGCTCCAGCACTGAGATTCTGAAGCCTAAACCCAGAGGAACATCTACTGTCAAACAGTTTCTGCTCTGACAACCAATGAAATTACACACCTTACAGGGAAGCCCTTTGTTATGAAACAGTAGCCCTGTGAAACTAGTGTTTAATGGGTTCTTTGTCATGGAAAATTTCAATAGGATGGCATCGTCTTAGAAATAAATATGCTCTCAATCATCAAAGAATCCTGGGAATTTGATCATTTGATGATTAAGGATCATATTTCCAGTAACATACTTTGGATTGATATTCCAGCAAAACCAAGGACATTTCTAGAAGTCTGTTATTGTCTTTAAAAGAACATTTCCTCAGTAAATGATACGTAACATCAGTAACTTACATTTAGAAATGTTACATTTGTGTCCACATTTGATTTTGAGTTTGAACTCTCCAAACTGAGGTCTTCAGATTCCTTGAGGACCGCTTGTTCTTTTGACATGGAGATATGGGACGATTTCCCCTGCTGCTGCTGAAACGACAGCTGCTTGTCCAAATCCACATAGATGAAGCCAGGTTTTGCACAGTTCATCTTAACAGAGTTCGCCCCTTTATGAATCGACTGGGGAGAGCTTAGAAATTGTTTTTGCTCATCCTTTGTTCGTTCCTTTTGCTCAGATCCTCGTCTAACTTGACCTCTACTCTTGCTATACTGCATTTCCTCACAGCATGCCTCACTGAGCGGTCTGTGGGAGCCGGGCATCATTAGAACCTTCTGGTCCATGGAAACACCTCGGCTGTACTGTCCGTAGTACAAAGACTGAGCCAGCGCTGTGTGCGTTTCGGCGTACTGAAGCTGTGGTTGGGAACTTGAGTGGCTAGAGGACTCTGAGCTTTTTATATCCTCATTTAGATCTCTCAAATCTTCCTTTGTCCGGCCATAAGGTGAGGCCACTTTATGGAACGGCGTGGAATTGGCTTGCCCAGAATGCAAGTATCCTGGCATGCAATGGGATTCATAACCATGGCTGTGAGATGTGGACTGGACCTCTTTTCCTGGGGTCACCGTGGGAGCCGTACTCATTGAGGGAACTTTGGGATTGATGTTTACATCTTGTGTCGAGTTCCTTCTGGACCTTGAGTTTGACCCACCGTCCTCAGCTGCGTCAGATATGTCAGAGTATGCAGGACTGTTTGTTTTAGCACTCACTCCATCTCCGTTTGTAAGAGGGACGCAGTCCGTTCTTGCAGAGCTTCCGATGGATGGACTCGGCGCATTGTCTGAGAAGGTGTACACCTTGTCTGCCTCGGCTCTGATACTCGCCATGCGGCTTTCTTGCGTTTCACTTGGACCGTTTACAACATCTTGCTTGCTCAAGTGCTCTTTCAAAAGGCTCACAGGAAAGTCTTTCCCGATGCTCTTTGTATCGTCCGCTTTTGTGTAAATCGGGTCACTTTTGGGACTCCGGGGATCTTTGCAATTCCTGTCCTTTAATCGATGCTTTTCCTTTCTCTTACTCTCTTTGTTTAGGACTGGGGTGGTGTTGGCCATGTTAACTTGTGCAATAACTTCCATCTTTGGCTTGATGGGCTTCAGTGAGAGGTTCTTGGCTTTTGTGAGGGCAACAGTCGGAGAGGCCTGATGAGAAGAAACTTCTGTGATTTTAGTGGAAAACGCAGCAGGTGGAATAGCGGTGAGCTTCGGAGGAGCAGGGGCGGCGTTGATGAGTCTGTTGGTTCGAGACTTAGCTAAGCATCTCTCGGTGAACCCTTCTTTCTTAACTTTGCTACATATGTCCCTCTTATCAATAGCACCCTCTGCTTCTAGCTTAGGCATCTCAACAGATGTGTTACGATCCGTCATGAGGCAGTTCTCAAGGACGACGGACATGTTAGAAATGAGTGGGAGGTTGCTCAGATCATCAATTGATCCATCTTTACCTGCCACATTCGGGCGTAGTTTTGCATTGGCTATTGGACTGCTATCATTGGTGAGCAATGCTTTCCTGCTCTTTGGAGAACCGACTGCATTGAGCTTATACATGCTTCTGGGCTTCTTGGAGATAACGTTCTCTGAAGAATCAAAAGGTACCGAGCTGAGTGTTTCATCAAAGTCTGAAAGTCTGTCCTCGCTCTCCACCTCAAACTCTTGCGTTCTGTCACTGTTCAGGTGAGCGTGTGACTGGTGGTATCGGAGCCCATTGATATGTTTGTACTTCTTGTTGCAGTTCGGATGCGGACAGTCTATTAGCATCGGTGACGGACAAACTTGATCAAGAAACACCGGGTCAGATTTACCCTGAGGGGTGGAAGGAGCGCTCCTGGATTTGGCTCGTATCCTTTTCCCATTCCCATTCCTAATGTCATCCGAGACCAAGCTTAAATCTAGATCGGCTGGGGCTTTGCCTTTTCGTTTTCCACACATAAGCGGATTGGATTTGATGTCCTCCACGGCGTAGTATCCAGGTGTCCTACAGCTACTCAGGTTCAGACTCCCTCGTCTTCCTTTGTTGCCGATTCCCACACCGCGCCTCTTGTGAGTTAGCCCTCGTATCTTGGAAAGACTCGGGTCTACAGCTGGTTGATCTGGTATGGCCAGCCGCATCCGTTTACCACGTCCACGTGCATAAGGCATTTCAGAGTCACTCATTGGTGATTCACAAAACCTATTCAAGAACAACAAGGAGTCATGAGTGTATGTATATAAATCAACTTTCTTTAAATGAACAGATCGATGCATCAGCAAGAGTTGCATTGATTCTAATAAAGTGTGCATCAGATACAAGTTGGCATTAATATTGCAATGCATCATTTCTATCTGCATCAGTAAAAATTCATTCATTTATATTTGTAAATGCACTATACTTTTGTTATTTAAAAAGTGCTAAATAATTTTTGCCCAATGGTATATACGTAGCAGGGGCATAGAATGTTCATACACTCTCAGAAATAAAGGTAGAAAGGCTGTCACTGGGACGGTACCTTTTTAAAAGGTACACTTTTGTACCTATTAGATTCAAATATGTACCTTTAAGGTAGAAAAATGGACCCTTTAGGTACAAACATGTACCTTTTGAAAAGATACCGCCCCAGTGACAGCTTTTCTACCTTTATTTCTGAGAGTGTACCAATATCCAGCTACTAAATCAATAATTTTGACATCAATTAAATATATGTATATGTTTTTGTAATTTCAGTTGCATGATACATCTGAAATGCCATTGCATTGATATTACGTAAGAAGTTCAAGTAAATATGTCGGAAAACTGCGCACTGTTAAGAGAGCACAAGGCGGTCGCAGCACCACATTTAGAAGACAGCAGTCCAAAACAGTTCAAATAAAAGCTCGCTTCAGAAATTAAACAAAATTGCATCGATGAGTTTGAAGTACAGTGTTTAACAACGGAAAGAGAAAGCGCAGTCTACTGTTTGGCTATTATTAGCTCACTATATAAAGCATATGGACAGAAAGATGAATTTTCTGCTGAAAGAAACACAATCTTCCAGCCTAGAATTATGAACATTAACAATAATATAAGAGAAATATAATGTGATTTTATGGAAAACCATGTGAGTGGCACTCTGGGGTGCGGCAGGATGTGAACCTGAGTCAAAGGGGACATCCGTTATATTTTTACCTTAATGTTGTTCAACTGAATGTACAAATCAAACTGTAATTTAAAATATCCACTAAATAAAATACTGCACTGAAATAAGAGCGTGCGATTTATCCGTCAATCAGATGCATGTGAAATTTGTGTTTGTTACTAAAGCAACAGTAAAATATTCTAAAATTCTAGGTTCAATTCAATTAAAGGGTTAGTTCACCTAAAAATTAAAGTTTTGTCATTAATTGCTCACCCTCATGTCGTTCCAAACCCATAAGACCTTTGTTCATCTTCAGAACATTAATGAAGATATTTTTGATGATATCAGAGAGCTATCCAGCCCTCCATAGACAGCGACACAACTGATATGATCCCAGATCCAGAAACTTCACTTTTGGGATGCTAGGAGAATACTTTTTTTTGTGCAAATAAAACAAAAATAACATCATTTAATCTTCTGCCTTCTTTACGTCTTTTCTGCTATTTTAGAGAGTATTTCAACGCACCGTATACGCAAGCTTTAACGTATTTGATGTTATCAGTATTGGTTACATGCGAGTGAAAGCATGCGTAATCTGTGGCTGTTTACACCTAGAGGAAAATGTACGCTTACACAGTAATAATCTTGGAAACGGCGGAAGACGTAAGTCATAGGAGAAGAAGGGTTGAGTATATGATGTTATTTTTGTTTTCTTTGTTCAAAAAAAAGTATTCTTGTAGCGTCGCAAAACTGAAGTTGATCCACTGATGACACATGGACTGTCAATGCTGTCGACTGAGGGACAGACAGCTCTCTGATATCATCAGAAATATCTTCACTAGTGTTCTGAAGATGAACAAAGGTCTTATGGGTTTGGAACGACATGAGAGTGAGTAATTAATGACACAATTGTCATTCTTGGGTGAACTAACCCTTTAATATTAAAATAAAGATGCATCCAGTGCTCTGATGCTGCTGTAATGTTGTTGGTTCTCAAAATTGTGTAATTAATTTCTGCAAAACATACTAACTACATTCGTATCACACCGGCCTCAGTTATGGAGATGCACATCCCTAATATATACACTGAAAGTCAAGCGTTCTTAAGGTGTTTTACCGTGGTGGAGCCCAGTCATGCTTGGTACAGTCTAAGAGAGTGCCCACATAGGTCCTTTTCCTCCATGTGACATTCACAACTAGAACCCCTGAAATCAAAGCAAGAGTCAAGTCACCATTATTTATAAAGCGCTTACAATAAAGATTGTGAATTAAAACGTCCCTCTGAATATTAAAAGTAAAAAACACCCTAAATATTCCAAAAGATTTTCTACAACCACCAAATAAAAGCCACATCTTGATGTTTTTACAGTATTTTCAAATGGATTCATTCTGCACTTGATCTCAGCGATGGAAGTTAAGATGGTGGTCTGCAATTTTAATTTGCTTAATCAATATGCAACCAGTGTCTCCTCTTCCTTCAAATGCTTCAGTCTCACAGCTGCTTTGAAAACGCAGTCCTGTGGAGCTAATGACAAAACTCGCCCTTCACTCATCACACATTCAGTGAAAGCCATTCATAACGTGCTGAAGAAGAAATAGTGCTGCGAGATGCTGACTGAAAGCACATGCATGTACTGTTTTATACACAGAATAACAAGCTCTCACCTTCCTCCGTCTCGTGCCACACAATACCCTCCAGATTAACGCTCGTTCCTGGTTGACATGGCTCCATGTAGCTGGACTCGAAGGCTTTCTCGGCTTCCTGTGTGTTCGTTCCAACTGACCGCGTCTTGACACTCAACTGGAGAGAGATAGAGAGCACAAACACAGTGCCAGCTGAAGTATAACACAGTTGCACGCCAGTTTCTAGTTGAAAACATCTGACTTATGCAGTTTTAGATTCTGCATTGGAGTGATCACGGAATCCTCCTGATTCGAGGAAAACGCAAAGCAGCTCCTCCAGCTATGACAGTCAGGACAGCCTGGTGAATGATGTCTATCAGAGCGATGTCACTGGAATCAAGGCTAAATGAAAAAGACATAAGGGACAATAGAGCAGAATGGCCAAGACTGGAGGGGGTGGAGCTTGTCTCTATATTTAAAACTGTAAATAACACACGAAAAGCATCTTGGCTTCAAACAAGCCAGTATGTCTTTGTCCAAAACAAACAGAGGGAATTACGAAGCTTAGGTTTCCAATAGCAACAGACGTGAAGGATTTCGCACGGGCTGCGTTAACAAAGGAAATGGCTGACAAACAAAAGAAAACCATGTAATATATATATATGTGTGTGTGTGTGTGTGTTTGGTGCTCGTTCTGACGAATGTCTCGCTGCAAAGAGATTCGCGCATATTGCACAAAGAAGCAAACGCCGAAGCACCTTTGCTTTTTTAATGCATGTGGAAGCGTGATCCTCAAGTACACAAACACCGAATCCGCCATCAGCTCGACCCACAGCCTCGCGCTCATAACGCGTCGTGATCAAGGGAGGACAGACGCGAGCTTACCGTTCTCAGCTCCTCGGTGCTCGTGTGGTCAACAATAGCCGCGTCCATCCCGCCCCTGCCGATCAGATTCTCCGTTCCGTTCTCCGAAAGCGGGCCAAATTCATCGCTGGGCTTCTCCTTCCGCGTCTTGGCCGAGTCTTTCTCTCTTTTTGCGCCTTTGCTCGGGGTTTTGCCCTTTTTGCCGTCTTTGGTTCTGCCGAGCGGCGCCGGTTCGTCGCTGTCCACCGGCGCTGGTGCTGAATTCATCTCTCCGCCGCGTCCTTGAGCCTCGCGCCGCTTACCGACGCATGCTTTGGGAACGCCGCTCGCAATCTCCAGCGACGGGAATCGATCCGTGTCCGTGGCGGAATTCCTTCGTTTCAGCTTGAATTTCTTGGGCTCTTTGCAGAGGAACGGCTGCGTCAGGCCGTCGAACGCGGCGCCTCCTGCGTTTGCGCAATTGTATTCCAGCGGCTCGCGACCTTCCGCCGCGCTTTTAACGCTCAAAACGCGATTCATCTCCAATCTCTGTCGATCCTTCTCCAAATCCGCGTCCAGGTCGATGATCAGATTCCCGACGCCGATCTCCCAGTCATCCCCGCTGTCGTCCGGATCCGTTCCTTGCGTCTTGGTTCTCTGCTGAAGGGAGGAACTGACTGACATTCTCCACACAGGATTTCTGACAGAAAACGGTGATGAATCCTAAATCAAGTGGATGGGAGGGTATTAATCACACTCGAGTGCTAATGGAAACCGAATTAGCCTGGTGCTGGTGAAAACATCTTGGATCATCTTGTGTAGTTTAACTGATGTTTCTAAGTGAAGGATTGGGATTGTGTTGCAAATGAATCCATCAATAAGTTATAGCAACATCTTAAAAAGTCTTGATGCTTTATTTCACAAATTAAAAAGTCTCAATTCAGATCAGTGAAGTCCTTAAATCATTGAATGTTGCAAAGCATGAATAAATTACTCAGCATTGTTTTCCACCAAAACACTAACTGAGGATAAACTTACTCCTAATGTAACGTTTTTATTCAATACTCAACGAGATAAAGTGAGTTTAAGCTTTAAACAAGTACTAATATCTGTCAATGTAGTATGAAAACCTGTTTTGAGTTAAGTTGATGTTGGCAGATGTTTGTTCTCAGAAAACAAGACTTCTGATTTAAAGTCATTTTGCATTTAGTGTAAACGCATTTTAAAGTAAGATTCTTGGATACTCCAGTGTAAGAAAATAGCCTAGAAATAGCAAGAAAAAGATCTGAATTATCAAATATAAACCTGCAATTACTTTATGTTAAGTGGCTAAAACAAGCCTTTTTGATTGTCGTTTTGCATTTCAAGTAAATGAATTTGAAATTAAGATTCATTGGAAAACTCCCTACACATGTACATTATAAGAGAACATCTACTCCTTACTTGGTCTTGGAGGTATTGAAGTATTAAATTTAACTTGATCGAACCTGCCCAAACCTTTAAACTGCCACAATTGTTTCTGTAACCTCTGCTCAATTCAGAGTTTCAGTCTAAAATAAAGCAAACTAAAAGTCCAAAAAGTGCAATGAACTACATATTCCCCCAACTACACATTTCCCACACTTTATAGCTGCAACTTTGGTGCTCCAAAACTGCATTTTGACAGCTTTTGATTAAAATATGTGTATATTATATATTGTACAATAATGCATGGAAAACACAAATGATATAGTTAAAATCAAGGCCATTTATTTCATGCATAGCATCTTTCAATGTCTCTCTTGTCTCTTGTAACAGTGTTGCATTGGCACTAAGACATGTACAAACCCACTTTCCCCAGAAGGATCAGAATTAGTAGGTTCTTAGTAAATCGAACAGCAGCTGGAGCAGACGGCGTCTGAAGATATGATGAAGATAAGCTCAAATACAGCTTCTGTTCAGAGAGAGTTTGACTGTAGGAGGCAAGAAACTCATTTCAGGCTTGGCAATGAAAATGACATCAATGTTCTGGATTTCAAAAAGGACGTGTTAGTGCAAAAATTGACATTAAAGGGTTAGTTCAACCAAAGATGAAAATGTTGTCATCATTTATTCACCCTCATGCTGTTGTATGAATTTTTTATTTTCAACACAATAGAAGATATTTTGAAGGTTTGGGACAGCTTGAGGTTGAGTGAATGATGACAGAGGTTTCATTTTTAGGTGAACTGTCCCTTTAAATTTATTCAAGCATCATTTTATCTGCCCTTTTTTTGAGGTAAGTGTGGTTACATAAAAAATTCATAAACAAATAAACTTGAACTTTATTGTAGCATTGGTTATTTCAGCTCAATGTATTAAAAATACTGTCAGTCGAAATCTGGCCAATATACAAAAGCACTGATTGTAACCCAGTCGCTTCACGCTCTCTTCACGAGTAGAAGGTCAGAACGCTCTGATGGTTTCCTCGGACAAGAAGAATCGGTGGCAGATCTTTAGATAACGTGTCCAGCCAGGTCATGTAAAGAGCGCTGGACACCGTTCCCTTCCGGGCGAGCGGCATGGTTCTGTCAAACCCAAATGAATCAGATGCTCAGGTCAATCAAATCAAGGCATCCGTGTTTGGTGTTAAATGTGTGCTCGGTGCTTACATGACGATGAGGTTGGCTGTGCTGGAGTGTTCCTGCAGAAGCTCGTTCAGTCTGATCTGCCGATTCGACTGCATGAAAGAAGAGTGAGAACTGATGTCACTTACACGTCGAAGCCAGTTCACACAAAACACATTTCCAAGAAATAAATTCAAAACTGCAAGATATTGTTAATCGTGCAATTTTGAGTTAGAAAGTCCGAACTGTTGAGATATAAAGAAATTGCAAGAAGTAGACATGCAACTGTGAGAAACCTGCAATTATTTTCTATCAAGTGGCTAAAACAGGCTTCCATACATTTAGGAGTCTTTTTGATTAAAAAGAATCAGTGAGAGTCATTTGTCAGACTACATCGTTCACACTGTATGTTTTCTGAGTGCAACTAGTGAGAAATGCACAGTAAAAATCATGTTTGTATTATTCTGTGGTACTAAAGTTTCTCTCTTAAACCGTATGAACTAAAGCACTATTTCTCAAATGTGAAACTATTTCTCAGTATTTTACTGTAATATTTTGCCTAAACTTATGGCAGAATAGAGACATTTAAAATCAAATCATCATGAAAATCAATCCGTTTATTTAGTCAATGTAACTAAACAAGATCTGTGCAATGATATAAGGCTGGTTATGTGTTCCTGAAAGTCGTCTTTTTGATTAGTCCTCACTGTTCAGATGACACATTACAGACATAATGGGACTGAGACACGTGAAGCTTCATATCAAAGTAATACGAGAGCTTCAGATCTCCTGAAGAGTGACGGATGGAAACCTTGGCCCTGTAGAGCTCCAGCTCATTATCTGTGATCCTCCAGGGTTCTTCAGCCTTCAGTTTCTCAGCGGCTTCTTGCTCCATGTCGTCCTCCTTCAGTCTGTACGGCTCCATCATCTCCTCAAACATCTTCTTGCTGAGCACAAAAATCAAACAGCAGCTGTGTCTCGTGGATCCTGGAGCAAAACACGCTCATTATTAGCCAATGGATCTAAACTTACTTGTGTTTCTTTGGCTTAGTGTTGATGTCTCCAAGAACCGTGATGTCAGAGAAGTCAATCCTGAACTTACTGAGCAACGCCGCCATTCTGTGCGAGAACAAACTTTCACTTAATGAATAACATTAGCTGATTTTCTCCAGTAATTAAACAATTTGATAAATTAAACTACCAGCTTGTGCTATCAAATATTAATCCCATCCAAAATATATTTTTTTTACATGATATATGTGTGAGTGTATCCTAACCCTTTTTTGATTAATCACGATTAATCGTTCGATCGTTACATGCATCTGAGTGTATTTATATATACATAATAATTAGAAGCAACACACACACATATATTATGCAAACAAACACTTTTATTTTGACTATTATTTTGATTAATCGCCATTCTAAAGTTTGGACACAAGTTACTCAGGATCTTAAAACGAAAGGCTTCTGTTTAAATGATTGCAATGAATTGTGTGATGGAATAAACTGTGCTCACAAATTCATTACTTTAGAAAACGAAGCAAAAGGAATGAAATACATTCGACAGGAGTGTGAATGTGTGTACTCACGCTCTGCGGTCATGGTCAATCCTGTTTATCTTTCCTCCAATGAACACACGGATCTTGCAGTCGCACCATTTCTTTTTGTTGGTTAGCAAATACGGTATTAAAAGTGTCAAGCCTACAGTGAGTAATCAAACACAGTCATTTATTAGTCGTTTAATCATAAAACTACACTGAAGTAGAAACTCTTTACCTCCGTCGTCAAACAGCCACCAAACATCGATGGTTCCTTTGCTCTGTTTCTTCTGGAACTGCTGACTGGCCGCCAGAAGTTTCTCATCCGCAAGACTGAGCTTCATCGGAGGCTTCTTGGTGTCTAAATCACACATAATAACACAAACTAGCATCAGCTCAACAGATACTGATTAACACCAATCTGAGATGCTCAAAGCCATTTCATGAAGAACTAATAGATGTCAGGAATTTAAGATCAAGATCAAAACGAATTCCCTGAGTGCATTATATAATGTTCTGAAGAATACAAATCTGTGCATTCATGCACTGAAGGAAGTTGCAGAGATTCATTAACTGGAGGTAATTTGGAGTGGTTCTACACCTCTGACAAAGACTTGACTTCAGTCTCTAATCTGGATTCTTCCAGTTTACTCTCATTGCAGGAACATTCAGTAAGGGAACAGTTTAAACATTTACATTTGCTCACCATCAGGCCATCCATCATTAGTGTGAGTGTGTTTCTTCCTCAGATCTGGAGGAACGTGTCTCTGCATCACTTAAGTGAATGGGTGCCGTCAGAACAAGCGTCTGATAAAAATATCAGAATAATCCACAGCACTCCAGTCCATCAGTTAACATCTGGAGAAGACACAAGATCAAACTAATCCAGCTTTAAAACAATTTTAACTCAAATATGAGTCTATAATCCATTATAACTCTTGAAGAAGTGGATCTCCTGCCTCTCACATCAAAATCCAGCCACAGATTTGTTTAGAGTTGTTTTGATCTGATGCAGATTTCTCTCCTGATTCAGACCACAACACTTCTTCACTGGAGGAAGAGTTATTATAGATTATGGACTTTGTATTTGTGTTAAAAACATCTCAATGCTGGATTAGTTTGATCTTCTCCAGATGTGTATTATTGGGATGTTTTAATCAACTGTTTGTTCTCTCGTTCTGACGGCACCCATTCACACATTTTACATTTCTCCAGATCTGATGAAGAAACACACGCATCCTGATCTTGTATGATCCTGTGGGTGAGCATATTTATATATACAGCAGAATTTTTGATGAATTTTTAATGTGCAGCTGACCTCTGAAGATGAGCGGGCTGCTTTGACAGCTGGTGGATTTAGACGACGGTCTTGAAGAATCGCTGTCGAAGTCTTTGATGTTGATGGACACCAAGAGATCCTTCATTCCAGGAGCTTTCTCCTGCGAGGTCTGAAATTCATCTGAAGATAGACCAACAGAAGCAGTGTTAAAATCACTGATGAAAAGACTCAAACCATGTACACTTTAGCCCACTTTTGACCAGGAACCTCCACCTTGAATGTGAGAGATGTCAAGACCTTCCTTCAGTCTCAGAAGAACCACTCCGAACTGCAGGTCAAACGCGTCACTAAAACACAGCGATCATTCAGGTGAAGATTCGTTTCTTTAAGAGGAAGACATGACGAGCATCACACGCTCAGACTCACTGAATGGTGTTGATGTAGGTTTCCACATCCTTCATCTCACCGTCCCTCCAGTTGTTCTTAAAGCCGAACACCAGTGTGTTGGGTTTTAGGCGACCCAAACCAGCGGTCTATAAATCACAACAACATCAGTTGTACTCTTAGTTTTAATTACACGAGCTCTTTGTTATGCAATCGGTCATATTTCTGACCTGCAGGAGATACTGGGCTCCTTGTCTGAGATCATCAGCAAACACAGGAGAGTAAAAGGCTTTGATCCGGGTCTTCAGGAGCCAGCGCTGATAGCGGACCTGCTCGTTCATCATGTCCTTATAGTTCGGCCTACGGTATCCCTGCAGGAAAATGCAAGAACCAGGGTTTCCTCAGGACTTTTAAGCTCCAATTTAAGACTTCTTGGCTCGGTTTCACAGACGGGTTCTTGGCTGACTTCTGACACAACGTACAACATAAGCTGCATCGAGTCACAAGTCAGCCTAGAAGCCGAAATTTGGCTCTCGAGACAGCTGGAAGGGGGCGGTAATGCACCTTGAAGCTGTTTGCC
>JAUMHR010000305.1:196436-210367 GCA_032361145.1 Enteromius fasciolatus
TCGAGCGTCTGTGACGTCTAGAGCCTTCAGAAACACACACAACTGTGAGAGAGAACACACACACACACACACACACACACACACACATGCTCACACACGCACTGTGTTACCTTCCAGAGAAGCACCAGCCACCGAACCCCGGAGTTTTGATCTGCATCCACATAATAACTGAGAGAGAGCGCAGCAGACGGAGCTGCAAACACACACACACACACCTGGACTCACACGCCAGCACAGCAGAAACACAGTAAAGCTCCCTCTGTGTGAGAATCAAGTCCTGTTCTCATCATCACTCACGGCTCTCCGTGGTCTTCACTCGGGTCTCGTGGCTCCAGTCGCTCCATCGACTGTATTCCTGACAGCAGGAGACGCTCACAGCAAACTCACTGAAGGCCTGCAAACCCTCGATCACTACCTGAGACTCGACAGACGCCGGGAAATCTGCTGTCTGAGATACAAACATATACACGTGCATTTACACACACATATACATTTATTACCTATACACAGCGGGTACGGAAAGTATTCAGACCCCCTTACATATTTTACTCTTTGTTATATTGCAGCCATTTGCTAAAAACATTTCAGTTCATTATTTTAAGGGTCCTAAGAACAGTGGAAAAAATGAACTTAAATGATTTAGCAAATGGCTGAAATATAACAAAGAGTGAAACATTTAAGGGGGTCTGAATACTTTCTGTACCTACTGTACTATATTATGCTATATTGTATTATATGGACCGCAAAACCAGTCATATCTTGAAACTGAAATTATACAACACCTGAAATAAAAATCATCTCTAATCAGAGGAGCTGACTAAAGAAGTTACAGGTCTGTGAGAGACAGAAATCTTGCAGAACATCTTTAGATCTAAACATCAGCTCACAGTCTCATGTCTTCCATTGGATTCGTTATAGTGCGCCACCCAGTAGGAATAAGATTAGTCCCTTCAGTAATTTTATAACAAAGTCTCAGCTTTCAGTTTTTTTAGTGAAATACAAACAATATCTATATTATAAAATGACATAAATATTATATAAATATGTCATATATACAGTATGTCATGGAAGGCATGAAATATGATTTCCAATCATATTGTCCCGCGAATATTACACATGATGATATAATTTCTGCTAATAATCCCACATAGATGTCTTTAGTTTATTAAAACGGTTAAATAAGAGCGCTTGAGCGCCCCACAGAGGAATGTGTGAGCTGATGTTTAGATCTAAAGATGTTCCTGTGCAGTCTTTTAATAAATATCATATTCTTGATATTACGCGGTTTCCGCGAGATCTTAGATCTCATCCCAGAAACATCAAGCAGCCGCTCGGACGCAGCAATATTCAAATATGCCTATATCTGGTGGCCCTCTCTCCATCCGGGTCATTTACAAGTGCACTATACTAAATATTATATTTCAACTTTAATCTCATAGTTTTGAATTTTTTAGGCACTAAACTTCGTCGTAATATACACATATATATTATTAAAATGAAATGAAGTAAATAAAAAAAAATTCCTAAAATTATTATTATTAGTATTTATCTTAATTATCTATGAATTATCACAGGTAGATATTCTTCACTCAAAAAAAACTTTTTTATTTAAGTATTTTCTGATAATTTAATTCTGATGTTTTGTAATGGATTTTGCAATTTTTTAAAAAATGTTTAGAAGGAAAAGAAAACCCCAAAATAAATATATATATATAAATATTATTATTTATCCTTATTATTTACTAATTCTGACAGGTAGACATTTCTGCTTCTGACCTCTGTCCATGACTCTGTGCCGAGACGCTTGTAACGGACTTTACATTCAGTAGTATTCAGAAGTGTTTCCCTGCTGGTCCATGTGAGGCTGATCGACGAGTCGGTGGCGTTTACAGACGTGATCAGAGGCCGAGGAGCCTGAACTACAACAATCACACAATCAGAAGAGGTTTCTGTAGTCTCCCTGGAGCACAGCACCAGTCATCAGCAGCACAGACATATTTGTACAAATAGACAAAATGATACATTTTATGCTAAAAGTCATGAGTACATGAAGTAAAGATCATGTTCCATGAAGATATTTTGTACATTTCCTACTGTAAATATATCAAAATGTCATTTCTGATTAGTAATATTCATTGCTAAGAACTTGAACAACTTTAAAGCTGATTTTCTCTATATATTTAGATTTTTTTGCTCCCTCTCCTAAAAAACATACATTACTGGAAAGATTTCAGATGATGCATAAATCTCAATTTAAAAAAAAACCGGCTTTTGTGCTCCAGGGTCACAGATAGCCCTATAATTCAATAATCCTGCAATCTTACTTATGTTGTAAATGATCAGCGGATGTACGTCAGAGAACTGCTCTTCCTGGCTGATGACGCTCTTTGATTTGATGGTTAAATTAAAAGATGAATATATGTTTAAAATGCCAGAACAGCGGAAGAAGTCGTCGACTCTGCGAAACAAAAGCTAGATTAACTAGAGAGCTTTATTCATTATTATCAACAGGTCGGGTCAACGATGAAATATGTCTACCTGTTAAAAATAAAGCGGTTGATGGTTTCTGATCTGACGTCTTTCGCCTGAATCCATCTGCAGGTCAGCGATTTCTCATGGATCAGATAGTGACACGATGTGTTCAGGAAGTTCTCTTGAGGGCAAAAACAGAAATTAAACCTCAACCAACAGCAGATAATGGTTTTAGGTTCATAGGAGTCTTGTACCAGGGGTTCTGGGAACTCGAAGAGCTCCATCTAAAACTGTAGAGAGACAGTCAACGCTGGACATCACACACAGCTTCTTCTGCTTCACACAGTCCTGCAGATCATCCCCAGTCACCGTCAGCTCTGGAAAACATCTCATTAACTCATACGCTTCATACATTATCATACTGCTGTGTGTCTGCAACAGAATTATACCTTGAACACTGAAAGAGCGCTTGGTGTTTCCCAAAGCACCTGTAAATCAGACACAATCTGAGAAACATTTCTGAAGAGATACAATAATATCTGGTTTGTAAATGCAGAAAGACTGAAACAGCATTTTCTAGGAAAGGCCGTCTTCACCACAGAAATAAAAAAACTGGGTTTATTCCACAATTCTGGCTTTTTCTCACCAAACAATTCTGAAAACTTGTGATTTATAATATATATATATATATAATAATAAAATAAATGTAAAAAATACAAATTATTACAATTAAATAAAAATAAATGTAAAAAAGTATTTTTTATGAAAATAAAGTGAAAAATATCTAAAATAATTAGTAATAGATTTATTTATCATTACTATCTACGAATTCTGACAAGTAGATATTTCCATATTTCTCTAAACTTGTGATTTATCAACTGAATTCAAAGGGAAAAAGAGAATATAAACTCTGAACGGTGAGATATAAACTCAGCATTATGAATATAAACAGAATCAAGAAACTACTGTTAATCAAGAGGGTGACTGCTAAGCAAACACATTTGATTAAGTGATCATCAGCAAGAGTAAACACCTGTATAAAAGCAGAAGTTTTGGCAGTTTAGCGGTCTTCAGCTGTGTGTTATCTAAGAAATGCCATCAGACTCTACAGACCTCATTTAACATGTTTAATGATCAAATGTATGAAAATACAGTTAGGAAAATATGGGACAGGTATGGCATGTTTAAAATCTACAACAGAACAGCTGAACAGAAAAGAGTACAGGTTCTGCCATAATCCAGAGCTCATCCTGACTGAAATCATAAACAAATGCCCACAAACCTCAAGAAACTGGAGCAATATTGTAAAGAAGAGTGGGCCAAAATTCTTCCAGAGCGATATGAGAGATGATAAAGTCTTTAACAGGTAAGACCAAGTTCATAGGGTGTCCTAACTTTTTCACAAAGGTCAGGATTACAGATCAAACTCAGAATTCAAGGAAAAACGTTTTTAATTTAGGGCAGAATCATGTAAGGTTACTTACAGCTGAAGCAGAAGACACAGAAGACGCACACAGATCCCTTGATGCTCATCTTCTCATCTGCAAGTGAAGTGATTTTAAAAGAAAAAAGCCTGAAAGAACCTCAGCAGGCAAAGAAAGGCAGGAGTTCACGAATGTAAATTCTATAGATCTGCAGCTCTGATAAATCACACACACGCGCACGGATATAAATCTACACACACTACATGCACATATACACGGCATGAGCGGAGCAAAGCGACTCACAGTCGGTGGGGAGCACATGTGTCTGATAGCATCAGAGTGATACGACAGAAAAACACTTCCTTTGACACTTTCCTCTCATTTCACTTGTGGTTGAGAACACAACACTATTCAACAAACCAAGAGTATAAGTCTATCTGACCAAAAAAATGAGTTTGTAGCAAAACACTTCTCCTTTTGTTGTTAGACAATCAGAACGAGAAAGATTTGGAGCTGGATGGAGAAAGAGCGGAGATCTTAAACACTCCTACTTTCTGAGAAAGTGCTGATGAACAAGATACTGTAGATATGAACGTACGTCACACAAGTTGCAACACTTTTAACAAACACCGGCAGGAAAAACACTTTAAAGTTGCTGAAATATTAAATGCATTAATATGTAATGAGAAATCAGACCAGAAACGAATGTCACATCACCGTCAGTGTTCGGGAGTTAACACTCCAGGTCATTGAGTTCGGTGTTAGTTTTTATTATTTCAGTACATCGAGTTGCAATGAAAAGTATAAATGTTGCTTTGGAAATAGCTAAAATTAAATATGTATTTGGTGTAATATGGTTTTAAAAAGTGAAAAGAGGGTTTTAGTTTGAATGAATCCTGACACGCATGATTTGAGGAATCATTCACATCTGTAGCAGTGCTAGTTTAGTACACATTATATACGGTTGGAGTTTTGATTCATATTTTTTCATATTTTAGTTGTTCAGTAATTTGTTTTTCAATTTTTATTAGTTTTGTTATTTGTATTCGCAGATTTTAATTTTTTTCTATTTCAAGTAAAAGTTTTAGTTTGGGATGTCTGCATATTTTTATTTAAGATTTAATTACTGTAGGACATCACCTTCAATTTGAATGAAAACTAAAACTTAAAAAAAACAAAAAAAACATTTATTTTGGTCTTTATCATTTTTTTATTTTCGTTTTAATAATTATAGTACATCAAGGATGTTTTCATTTTTAAATATGTCTAATAAATACATTTAAATAATGTCTTTTTATTTCAGTGCTGGTTTGACAACAAGCTGAAATAAAATGATTCTTATTATTTTTATGGTTTTAGTTTTAGCACACTCAACTCACTGACCTTGTAAAACAACTAATACAAACTTAAAGGAATGAAGGTAAACAAACAGTCTCTATCAAGCACGACAGAGACGGATGTGAAACCCAAAGCACCTTTAATATGCATTTCATATAAAAATAAGCTCATTTATGCCTCATGATAAATATAAATCACTTCACAGCTATAACTTAATGATGTCTCCAAGTTTACGGGCCGTTAAGGTGATCTGTCCTGAGAGCTGGAACTCCTGCTTCAGGAAATTCCCGATATACTCGCAGTAGAAGACGTCGCAGTAGAGCCAGATCTGAGGCAGCGCTCTCTGGTAGTTAGCGTTGCAGGTGGGCAGGCGTGAGCGTCGGATGGCTCGGTTCAGATCCAGCCAGAGCTCCTCCATGCTCCGAGCCCCACAGTTTCTCTCACACACCACCCACCTGACTCTCTGATGCAGATGCAGTCCGTGTTTCTCCACCGTCTTGCGGAAGAGTCTGGAGAAAGAGTGTGTGATCTTCAGCGGCACGCTTCTGCCCGTGATCACGCACCACGAGCGCTTGAATCTCTTGGCCTCGCTCTCGACGGGCTTCTCCTGGTCTGAAGTGTCCGCCGGTTCCTCCAGACGCTCGGAGGAGATCACAGGAGCAGGTTTGAGGGGTCTGATGGGTTTGTGGGAATCAGATGCAGAAGGGAACCAGGGTTTGAATCGGGGCGGGACTCTGCTGGGAAACTCCTGCAGGACTCTGTGTGTGAGGAGAACCACGTCTCTGACCTCCAGCGGTGGACGGAAATACACACTCACATCCTGAAACACACAAGCAGACATCACTGCCACCATAAATCATCTCTCCGCTGAGGTCTGGTGTGTTAGGAGAGGACGATATCTGTCTGAGACACAACTATTAGAAAACTTGAATTTGAGGAGCAGGAAAAAAAAATCCAAATATTGATCAAATTAAGTTCTTAGTAACGCATAGAACTAACAAAAACAAACAAAGAGAAAGAAAGTAATACTTGCATTCATCAAGGATGCATGAAATTGATTAAAAGTAACAGTAAAGACATTAACAATAATGCTACAAAAGCTTTCCGTTTCAAATAAATACTGTTCTTTTGAACTGTTTCTATTCATCTGAGAATCCTGAATAAAAATTAAATGTATGACAGTTTCTACAAAAATGTTGAGCAGCAAAACTGTGTTCAGCACTGAATCAGAAGTGTGTGTTGATAGTAAATCAGTATATTATGATGATTTCTGAAGACTGGAGGAATGATGAACATCACAGAAACACACTTGATTTAAATTATAATTATATTTCACAATTTTTACACTCACCAAACAAAAAAAATGTGTTGAACTATCTTCTTTTCAATATTATAAACAGCAAATAACTTTCGCAGACAATAGGCAAAATACACAAATTATGTAACGTCAGGCTATATAATGTTAGCCTAAATAACGTGTTGAGTATTGTTTAGATTTGTTTTTTTGTTTTGCACAGTCGAGAGGAAACAAACAAAACAAACACGTTGTTATTATTATTAAACTGAAATGACATAAAACGCGATAACATGAGAAGCTAAAAACACAGTGTGTGTAAGGTTAGTGTTTAAAAACATGCTTCGGTCAGTCTGTTACTCACCTTCACATCCTCTGACATACTTCATGATCTTTATCAACATGTTATCGAGCTTTGTGACGCGATTTACAGGTAAACATGCTACATGCTAACTGCAAACGTAAACATCTCTGGACCGACAGGCGGCGCTGTGACGTAACGCCATGATCACCGCTAAAGAGCGGAAGCAGACGCTCGCCGCCGGAAGTGACGTGTTTACAGTAACACTCATCAGCGTTTCGCTTCCAAGCGTTCAGAATCATACGTGTGAGTCTTCAACGCGGATTAAACTCAAAGAAATTGGAAGATATGGCGCATTTAACGACAAACCCAGCAGATAAAGAGCGGTCGGTTTCAGTACTTTATAACTTATATCTTTATATATCACAACTCTAACACAATTCAGCTGCAAAACTCAGTCGAGTCACACGTAAATGTGTGTGTATCATTCATTAATTTATTACTTTCATTATTTTTTTTAGTATGTATATTAGTTTTTTTACATTTAAGTATTTTTAAGATATGTATTTAAATGCATATGCCGTTTTTCTGTTTAGTTCTAATATTTATTTAATATATTTAAAGTGTTCTAACTATTATGTAGAAATATGTACGTTATAATTGTAAGAATTTATATTTAATGAATATGCTTTGGTATATATCTATATATTTTATTTATATTTTATACATATTATTTATAATTGTTTACATTAAGTATTTTATTTTAAACTATATGTACTTGCATATTTATATTTGTATATATATATATATATAAAATTCTGTAATCTTTCCCCCTCCACCAGGTTTTTGTGTATCTATCCGTCATACATCAACAGTAAAAAGACACTAGCAGAAGGCAGAAGAATACCTGCAGAGAAGGTGAGTGTTGCTGCAGGTGATGTTCGGAATCTGTGTGTGTGTGTGTGTGTGTGTATGTATGTGTTTAATCTGTGTGTGTGTGTTCAGGCTGTGGAGAACCCCTCGTGTGCTGAGATCCGGGATGTTCTCTCCGCTGCGGGACTCAATGTTCTGGTGGAGGTCTGATCATTGGTTCATTTGTGTGCTCGTTATGGTATTCGGTGTAAATGTGAAATGGTGACACCATTTCCTCTCACAGAACAAGATGTATCCGCGTGAATGGAACAGAGACGTTCAGTTCAGAGGAAGAGTGAGGATTCAGCTCAAGCTCGAGGACGGAAGTCTGTGCCAAGAAAAGTTTGCTTCTAGTAAGTTATGTGTTTGATGCATTGAACTGCAAATAAAAAGACAAATGCATGATTTGGCCAAAACTGTGTGGTTATACAAAATATTAATTATTGATGATGATCATAATTATATGAATGATGCTGAAAATGATTTAGAATTCTATTAGCGTAATATTTATTAGTACTCTAACCGAGAATATATTTAAATTATTACATTAAAAACATAAGTGTTACCATTGTAATATTCCGCTATTAAAAAATAATATATATATATATATATACACACACACACACACACATGCTATAGTTATATGTAGTGCTTGTTTTTTATTGCTATAATATTAAATATAAGAATACGAATATGTGTGTGTGTATATATATATATATATATAAAAATGTATTTATTTTTTAAAATATTTATTACTAAGAAGAATTACTAAATAAAAAACTAAACAAGAAACTTTGATATTGTAATATTTCACTTTAAATATGGTTTAAGCAATATGAAGCAGATTTATCTGATTAATCATGGCACCCTGTTTTCAAGTGTCCTTATTTCTTAGATCCAGCATTTCTGAATCCCACACTAAAGGGTATTGACGTGAGTTTTGTGTCTGCCTTCAGGGAAAGATGTGATGTTTTATGTGGCGGAGATGATCCCGAAACTGAAGAGCCGAACACAGAAGAGCAGCGGAGCCGAGGCCGGATCACAGCAGGGAGAAGGAGGCAAGAAAGGGAAGAAAAAGAAGAAGTAGATGACTTGTTGGTGAAGCGGCTCTGATTTGGTTCCTCTCTGGCTGATTTTTTTATTTTTTGCCGTCTGTGTGTTTTCATTATAAACTCTCGCTGGACTTTTACTCGAGTGCCGGATCGTGTTTTAGTTTGTGATATTGGATGACCTCAGATGCTGTGAAGAGCGAGGCAGAGGTGTTTCTGTTAATTACTGATGATGGATTGTGTTTAAACGAGCGCTGACAGAGCTTGAAATACACGGACGGCTCGTCTGTCAGCAGCTCACTGTTTCTAGGTGTTTGGACACGGCTGTGAAATGGCAGTGTGTCCTTCATCGCACCTGTGTGTGAAATAAAGACAGCGCAGCGGTCAGAGACGTGTGTTTATTGAGCCGCACTCATCGGTGTCTCGCTGAGATCCGTGTGTTAGTTCAGGGCTGGATTTCCCCCGCGATTGTCGCCAAAATTCTTCAGATGTTTGGTCCGGACCTCGAGTCTGGTGAGCCACTCGTCACGCAGCCTGCAATCACAGCCAGAATAACTTCATTACTGTAGAGTTCATGTGTGAGAAAACACACCGATTCAGACAGGGCTGCAAAACTATTCATCACAACTAATCAATTCAAAATAAAAGTTTTTTTACACACTGCATGCGTGTACTGTCTAAGTGCAGATGTGTGTGTATATATACACAAATAAGGAAAAATATTATTTATATGTAAATATATTAATATAAACAAGTGTTTACATACAAATACATATTTTCAAAAAATATACATATGTGTGTGTGTATTTATATATACTAGTGCTGTCAAACAATCGCATCCAAAATAAAAGTTTGTTTACATAATGTGTGTACGGTGTATATTTATTATGTATATATAAATACACACACATGCATGGATATATTTAAGAAAAAAGTTTGTACATTTAATGAACACATATATACATGGAAATGTTTTTCAAAATGTATACTGTGTATATATATATATATACACACACAAAATAAATATATACACATTAGGTAAATAAAAACTTGAATTGTTTGACAACACTAATATACACACAATAAATATACACAGTACACACACAGCATGTTTTGTGTGTTTCTTCTGTTCACCAAGGCTGCTATTATTTGATCAAAAATGCAGTAAAAATTTGAAATATTATAATTTAAATCATCTGTGTGAAAGTGTATTTCTGTGATGTTCAGCATCATTACTCCAGTCTTATCAAATCATAATCATACACTGATTCACTGCTCAGCACACATTTGAAATCAGTTTTGCTGCTCAATATTTTTGTGGAAACTCTTATTTTTCAAGATTTAAAGATGAATATAAAGTTTAAAAGAACATATATTTAAAAAAAAGAAATCTAACGTAACATTATAAATGTCTTTACTATCACTTCTGATCAATTTAGCAGCCTTGCGTATGTATACACAAAACTATACACACACACACACACACGAGTAAATATGAAGTGTAGTAGTGTATTATATAATGACTGATGTTGGATGTGAGATCAAATATTAGCTTTAATATCTCTGTAGACCCTGTAATATAAGTATAATTGACCGTACACGAGGAACACAGTTGAATATATTCAAACACCTGCTGTGGTCTCAACATGGATTATTAAATTTGAGGGCCGTTATTCTGATAATCTGTTCTCAGCAGGACACAGATATTAAATATCAGCTCAGAGAGAACACAGCCACTGGACTGTGCAGAATAATAATAAAAATAATAATATATGGCAATCAAACAGATAAAAAAGACAATATAATATAGGATATGGAGTGTTTTTAATTGCAACTATTGTGGATTATATTATATGATTATTATCCCGTCTGTCACTGTGTGTAGTATATTACAAAAAGAGTAAAAATCACTGCAATAAAAATAAAAATACATTTCTTAGTATTTTTGTCTTGTCTAATATAAACATTCCTACACGTAAAATGATAAAAAGACATTGTTTAAAAAAATCAATCTTAAAGCAAGCAAAAAATATCAATGGCATTAGAAAAATTATCTTAATTCAAAGGCTAAACAAGATTTTTTTTCTTGCTCCACAGGCAGATATTTTTGCTTGTTTAAAAAAAAATATATATATATATATTTATATATATTTAACACAAGAGGACATTCTAAAGTAAGTGAATACAAAAAATATTGTGATGTAACGAGACGTACTTGGTGAGAGCGCTCCTCTTCATCCTCTCCTCTTCAGCTTCGGTCATGTGACTGTGGTTGTTGATCTTTTGCTCCCAGAATGACTTGATGAAGAGTTTGTCATGAATGAGAGCAGAACTCATCTCCTGTGAAGAGAAGGCAGGGATCTGAGCGTGTGAAGATCAGCACACAGAGAGCCGAGAGTCAGCAGCACCTCCAGTGATGTCCCGGAGCTCCTCCTCGCTTTATTTCAGATGAGATGGGCGGCACATATTCACTTCTAACTCTCTCTCCTCCTCACAGCGGCTCTTCTTCCTCAGGACTCCCATATACTAACATCTGAAGAGCCTTTGCTTAAAGAAAGGCGTCTGTCATCATTTCCTCACCCTGGAGTAGTTCTCACCCTGTATGAATTTCTTTGTTTAACACAAAGGAACATATTTCTTCAGAAAGTTTGTAACCAGGCTGTTTTGGGTCACCATTGACTAGTAGTGGGGTGGAATCTCAATGGACGTCAAAGGTGACCAAAACAGCCTGCTTACAAACTTTCAGCAGAACAAAGAAAGGTTTAGAAATACTTGAGGTGAGAAAACTAGAAAAATATCTATGATGCTCTTATACGTATAAATATCTAAACACTCTTGAATCAATATGAATTAATAATTAACTTCAAGTTTACTAAGTAAAATGACAAGATATTATGGCTTGTTTTCTGGGAAAAAAAAGTTAGTTTTTCCTTAAAACAGGCAGAAGTATCTGCCAATGGGGCAGAAAATAATGGCATTTAACCTTTGAATTATGCTTTTTTATCCCATTGACAGATACTTCTGCTTGTTTTTTTTTATATATATATCTTTAATGATAACCATAAATGCTAAATTATTTGAATATAAACATGTAATATTCAAAAGAGGTTAAAATGTGCAGTACTTTCTTCATTATAACAACATCATCCTACTAACTTCATTTTCACCCAAACTCAAACGTTTCGTGAACGTTTTATTTTTATATTCCAGGAATAAAAACATTTTTGTTTTCATTATAATATTTTTTAAAGGTTACACAAACGTTTCTTACAACATTCTACTAACTTTCTTTTCATGCAAAATATTACAAAATTTGAACATTTCATTTTTTATATTTAAAAAATGTCCCGTTTTCTTGTCATGATGTATAAGGCTATTAGTAGATTACCTATAATAAAAGTTTGTCCTTATATATAATAATAATAAGAAGAAGAAGATTAAGAAGATGGTGATACAATTATTAAAACCTTTTTCTTAAAAGAACAAATAACATTATCTGTATTTTTACTGATTTTAATTTAATTTTTCTTTATTTGTTACAGTAAACTCTTGTCAAACGGAAAGGATTGGTTAAACGTTCAATACATTGCCTTTTGAAGGACTAAATTGTCAATGTTTTATATTTGTAATAAATGTTAGACAGAAAAAAATAAAAACATACAATATATGAAATAAATAAAGCATTCTATATGGATATATTATTGTGACTGATAAAATTACAGCTTTATAAATAAACATATCGGACGTTTTAATATTAATACATTTAATTAACCAATTCAACTGGAATACAGGAAAATTAAAAAGTATACGGAAGTATATAATCACTGATATAATTATGAAGGGATCCTTGGAAAACGTTCTCGCCTGTAAAGGGCCCCGGGCCCCGAAATGTTTGAGAAGCCCTGATTTAAAGCACAAATAACATCATCATGGGATGATCAGAGAACACTGATCTCAGAATGTTTTAAAACATGATCAAATATTATAAACATGACTTTAAGATGGTTTAGTCCTAACGTTTCTGTAACTGTTATGAGAAGGTTCCCTGTTAGCAGGGTTCTAGTGCTTCTTCTGTTGATTTCTGAATGTTTGTAATGAAAAAGAGTGACGGAGATGTTCAGCAGTGTCACGCAGCAGCAGCAGCAGCAGGGACGGATGCAGCTGTGAACACTAATGAAGATCTTACTGTAAACAGCTGATGACAGTCTCATGTTCACATGCACCGATCCTGAGCGTTCACACCTGATATCCATTACATCATGTATTTTTAAGGTGGAAAACATCTTGCATATGTTGTAAAGGACCATCACATCCAAAATAACCTCTCTAATCACCAAGTGACAGACAGATTAAAACACGTGTCTCAGAGCTCAGTCTTCACACACATCTCTCACGTTTGTCAATGCTCAGAAATCTTAAACCAGCATTAACTGCTTCACGCTTATATTTTTGTCAATCAGAGCGAATCCGATCTGACTGCAGATTCTGAAAGTCTTGTTTCTGTGAACTTGACGTGATTCATATATGACCGCATAAACTCCTCCAATTTAATGTTTGTGTCTTGTTTTCTAGTATAAATATCTAAACATTCTTGAATCAAGATGCATTTACTGTAAAATGCTTTAAGAGATTGTTTGATGAAAATAAACATGCAGTGCACTTCTTCAGGGCACTGTGCATGTGTGCAGTATATATATCTCAATCCAATAAGAGTTCAATTCAAGTATTTAGATACTTATTTTTATATTTTATATACAGCACAGCTCCAGTTATTATTTCATTCAGATTGGCTGTGTGTTTGATGATGGAACATTAAATCCAGTTATAAACTGATCACTGAATCATTTATAATCAAGCTCTTGTATTCATCTTTATTTGGTGTCTAATGAAAATAAGTTTCTGTTAAAATATGAAAGCATTATTTCTGAAAGCTCAAACCGTCCAGTTTTTTGATGTTTAATTTTTTTTATTCATCCTGATGTTAGAGTAACATTCAGTTTTAATATTTTACTAATTAACTAATTTGTTTATTTATTTTTTTTATTTTTTTTTTTACTTAAAACATTTTTTTAAGTGTTGCCTTTCTTGGCCAGGGACCATTTGAAAAAGAGACTATAGTCTCAATATGATTCCCCTGGATA
>JAUMHR010000305.1:210467-220791 GCA_032361145.1 Enteromius fasciolatus
CACTATTCAGTACACAACGATAACTTGAAATACATTTACAAACAGTTTGTGCATCATCTGCAAACGTTCTTCTTTTTCAGACACTCAGCCGTCATACACCACTAAAGTGTCCCTCAGCTGCCTGCTGTAGAGCCGGAGGACTGGAAACGTGCTTTAAATGCTTCCAGTGGAGTCTATTTATTAGTTTTCTCATTCCGAGTTTGGGTTTCTCCTGTATCAGCGTTTCAGCTGGGAGTTGGCAGCCTTGAAGTTCGTGTTTTCCTTTTCGACTGCATTTATCATTCTTACTATCTCCCAAACCCATGTTGATTTGATTTTCTGAGCAGATTTCCATCGTTTAGCTAGTTTGATGTGACCAAACGTCTCACAGCATGCTGATAATGACTGTTTCCGTCTGCGCGTCAATGTTTTATAAGAGTGTCATTTTAATTAAATAAATCCCATTTCCTATTAAGCCATGAATATGACACGCAAACACTTCTCTGAAAAAACATGAATCCAATCCAGGAATATGAAGTGGTTTATTGAAACAATGATCAACGAATAGCTCAAACGTCTCCGCAAACGAATGCTTAAAGAGCGTCGAACGCATCAATAAAATCTCATCAGAAGGCATCTACAAACCAGTCTTCAAGGAATGGCTGCATAGACATGAAGAATGGCACCTAGAGCCGAAACATCATTAAAAAAACAAAGTGCAGTTCATTGGAAAACAGCTCAAATGACTTTAGTGGGGCTAAGATCGGCTCTATAGCACCGATTGCATAAATAGATCACATCTACACTTCTGCTTTGACATCATTTTCAAGTATGCATCATTATCTGGTCTCCAGAATTGCAATTGAAACGTTTCCTCCGCTCTGTGCTGCTTTAATACATCAAACGTGCAGGATAGAGCAGACTCGGGCTGTTATTGCTGCGGTGTGTTACTTGATGAAACACAATCAATCAGATAATCTGCTGCTAACCGAGTAAGGAAACCAAAATTTCAACAAATCTTTCAACATGCAACAAAAAAAAAGATTTTTCAATTCAATAAAACAACAGAAGAGTCAGTCAGAGTCTGCTCTGTTAGCAAGCAATGATAAATCAGTAAAGCTGCTTTAAAATAATAATAATAATAATAATAATAATAATAATAGATTCGGTCCTCTGGAAAGTTACTGGAAATGATATCAGGACATCGGCGATGCATTAAAATGTGCTCATCCACTGCAAAACAGCCAAAATATCTAAACATTCTTAAATCAAGTTTTTCTAGGCAAGTAAAAATAATGTCTTGTTTTTAGAAAAGCTAAATAACCTCATTTCAAACAATCGCAGATTCATTTTAACTTCATTTTCACTTGTGCGGCCTGAAAACTAGACAAGATTTTTGTCTGGTCTAGAAAATCCTCGATTTAAGAATTTTTTGATTTTTAGCTGCAAACAAGACAAAAAAAATCTAGACTTGAAATGCATTTTTTGCAGTGTCCTCAGCATCATCTGAGATCAGGAGGAGTCTCTGCATCACTGAAGTGAATGGGTGCCGTCAGAATAAGAGTCTGATAAAAACATCACAATCATCCACAACGTACTCCAGTCCATCTGTTAACATCTGGAGAAGACACAAGATCAAACTAATCCAGCTTTGAGATGTTTTAAAGTGTAAAATGTGTGTGAGTTATTATTCACTCATATTTGAGTTAACAGCATCTTAAGATGGATTATTTTGATCTTGTGTCTTCTCCAGATGTTCACTGATGGACTGGAGTGCTGTGGATTATTCTGACGGCACCCATTCATTTCAGTGATGAAGAAACACACTCCTCCTGATCCCGAGGTGAGCACATATCAATTCCTAGCTGAACTATACTCCTTAAATCAAGTCTGTGAGTAATAGTGAGGTAGCAGCTCTGTGTCGAGTAGCTGGTGCTCAAATATGAGTTACAGATTAAATACATTTTCTTTATAACACTTCACCGATCAAAGCTGCACCTGAACTAAAGACATGATCATGTCCGTTTTGTGCCGTTTATCGATAAAAGACGCTGCGTTCTGGCTGTATGTGCACCGCATGTTGAATCTAACTTTGCCACTAGGAAATTATTATTACTGCAGTCTGTACAAGTTTAGCGCAGAGGTTAAAGTTCATCAGTGATATAATAAAGGACTACATTCAGATACACGGAACTACCCCACAGAAACCAGTTCTTCACTTACTATTTTCCAGTATAAAGGTCTAAAGATTCTTCATTTTAGACACATTTACTTAAGAAGGAAGAATGACTAAAGATATATTCTTATGTAAGAATTATAATCAGAATTAAGTTTGCGCTTAAAAACAAAAAACTACATCTGTCAAAAATCTTGATTCAAAGAGAAAACAAGAACCCATTTTCCTTTTTAAAGCATTAATTTCCTTCCCAAACAAATTTATCTTGATCTAAAGAATGTTTAGGCATTTGTACTGGAAAACAAGACGAAAATACGGAGCGAGAACTTGGTTTATTAGAAGTGTAAGCCAAAATATGGAGAAGGCACATTCTCTTTCAAAGACCGAAGGATGAAAAAAAAATAAAATAAGACAGACATTCAATAAAAGCTTTTCAGACACAATAAAACCCAAACCAGAGCGGTTTCCTGCACTGCAAACTTGTTTTCTAGCATAAATACTGCAACATTCTTGAATCAAGATCCATTTAATGTACCAGTAAAATGACCATTAAGTCTTGTTTTCTTAAAAAAAAAAAATAAAAAAGTACAACATAAAAGAAAATATATCTGTCAATGGGGCCAAGTCTAAACTAGATTTATTTTTTTTTGCCCCATTTGCAGATATTTTAGCAAAATATTTTTTATTTTTTTTTACAGAAAGCATGTCATTTCTGTAAAAACTTCATGTACAGTAAACACATCTTGATTCAGGAATGTTTAGATATTAATACTAGAAAACAAGACAGAAACACAAGTAAGCAGTGTGTAGGGTTTATAAGCTGCTGTCCTGTAATAGAGGCTCGTTGTCTTCGTCGCTGACAGGAACCGAGCCGTTCTCCGTCACGCCGCTCGTAGACTCGCTCATCACACGAGTGCTGCAGGTCTTCAGCGCCGGAGCGTGTTGAGCCGGAATAAAAACCGCCACCAGCAGAGCCAGAAGAACCGTACAAGCACCGAAGAGGAAGGGAGGACCAGGAATCACACGCTTCTGAAAGACAAGACACGGCTGTACAGAGAGACAGAAACACACACCGTGCGAGATGCTCAGAGACTCCTGTACCTCCTCAGGGCCTGGTGAGACGGGGGTCTGGCCACCGGGGGTCAGCTCCACGTTGAAGAGGAAGAAAATGAATCCGAACATAGCCGGGCCGAGTCCGTTACACAGACCCCGGATCCCTGTGATCATGCCCTGAACCGCTCCTGAACACAACACACACAATCCATCAACCCCTGGAATATCATGTGACTTATGCATTACAAACCAGGGAAGATTAACCAAATACATTTTACATGCATCAAAATGTTTTTCTTTTTAATTGAGAAACATAAACAACAACTTGGTTTTTCTTTGAATTAAGATTATTTCTAATCTATTAAGTCTATTTTTTTTTTTTATATGAAAACTGGTAAAACAAGCTTTTCTTAAAAGACAGCTCCAGTCAAATTCCTAAAATGATGCTTTTCTATTAAAATATAAACAGTAATTAAGTTTTGCTTTGTATAGCAACACAACTGCGAAATGCATTCTTCTGGTCTTAAATCATAAAATCACTGAATTTTCAATATTTCAGAAAACAAGCCTTAATGCATCATGCATTGGAGAATGTTATGTCTGTATGCAGTGGATCTGATTTGGTGCAGTGCTGACCCTGCTGGTCGTGATCCGCGCAGCGGGACACCAGAGCGCTCATGGCTGGGAAAGTGATGCTGGACATGGCAGCGACGGCCCCGGCCGCCCACATCATCCTGTCATCAAACACACAGTTACTGACAGCCTTCACAGCACCGCTGGCTTCCATCACGACCACAGACAGATCCTCACCATGCTTCAGAGCCGAAGCCGTACCAGGCCAGCTGGAAGAACTGGAAGCCCAGACCCAGCAGCACCGTGCTTTTATTCCCAATCCTCTTCATCAGGACGCTTAACAGCAACGTCTGCACGGACAGACAGGAAGGAAGGATGCAAAACCAACTGTATTTGTGACCCACAATGAGCACATTCATATTATGAGTAAAAGTATTAATAACTGAGCTACAGCTGTTTGACGTCTAGGTCAATTAAGAGAAAAACTAATGGAACATGACAATCATTCCCAGATTAATAATCAAAATAAAGCTATTTTTACTGCATCTTTGCTCTTATAAATGAGAAACCATGCAAATATTTTAACATTCTTGAATCAAGATGAATTTACTGTACAAGTAAACTGATTTTTGTTTTCTAAAAATAAATAAATAAATAAAATTATCAAATTGTTAGTTTTTGCTTAAAACGAAATTTCTGTCAGTTTTGCCCCATTGGCAGAAATACTTCTTGTTTTAAACAAAAACATTTTACTTGTACAGTATTTGATCTTGATTTTGAAAGTTTAGATAGTTCTACTAAAAAACAAGACACAAACGCTAAGAGACATTTTCAGTGAACATTAAAAGTAAAGCGATTATTAAAACTGTATATCAAGACACAGATTGAATATAATGTGACCCATCAGATGTTTGTCCTCAAACGTTTAGTTAAGACACAACAGATCATGTTTGTGTGAATATATGTATCCTTCAGTGTGTGTTATGATGAGATCTGGAGCACTGGGATTGCTAGAAGAGGGTTTAAACAACTCATTGTTGCATGCATCTTAAAGCGAGTGTGATTGTGGCAGCACGGCTCACGGATCATCCGGTGAATGAGTGTCTGTACCTGTGCTATGATGGACAGGATTCCCACCATCGCAATATATGCTGCAATCGCTTCTGAAGAGAAGTTAATGACCTGAAACACAACACAGTTTATAACATCAGCGCTCCACTCAAAGCACATTCGTTTCTAGAATCCTTTCGTACAGCACAGATTCAGCTTCAAAACAGTGTTAATATTACACAATTATAAGAAGAACTGGATTTTAGATGCTCAAAAGTCATTCATCTGATCGATTCAGTTCAAGATACACTGCAAAAAATGCTTTTCTAGCCTAGATTTTATTCTCTTGTTACCAGTCAACATTCTTAGGAGTTGAAGTGTCAAAATAATCTGCCAACGGTGTAAGCATTGTATTCTGTTTGAAATAAGATTGGCAGATTATTTATTGCATTTTCTAGAAAACAACACTATATAATGAAGTTATATTTTATATACAGTTTATAGTCAATATAAAGTCATGTAGCATCTTCTCTAACTGTGTCTCGATTTAAAGATGTTTAGATATTTGTGCTGGGAGTCCCATCTCCCGCTCCGTTGATCGGTCTGTTTGAAATGTGCTGCGTTTGGAAACATGTACCTGTCCCAGATACAGAAAGAAGCTGGAATACTGTCCGGCCTCGGGGAGATACGACAGGAGCACAGTGACACAGATCAGCAGCACCGTGGAGTCCTTACCCACCTTCCTCAGAGACTGAGACACACACACACACACACACACACACACTTCACATCAGCTGACAGAAGATTAACGGCAATATCAAAACACATTCTGCATTATTAGTCATGAGATTTCCACAACAGAGTAAATTCAAAACTAGTGATGCAATGACATTTTGGTAACCAACAATTTTCTGTAAAATCAGCAAGAGACCTGGAACTGAATTGGCACATATGAATGCATTATGAGTGTCTACGGTGGATAAATCACAATAAAACAAACTGCGTGATGCTAGTGCTGGTTAACAATCCATTTCTTCCAGATATTGATTCTTAAATCTCAAGATCCATCTTTTACTCTAAACTTCACTAAACGTTATTTAGTCATCTAACTGAAGCAGGCGTTGCGTTTTATTACTTTGTAACTCTCAGATTCCATCAGTTTTAGCACTAAGTTCAATCACCGAACATTATTTTGTCTCTCAGAAAGTATGTAACTCACAGCAAAAGGATCGGCCTGCTCCCAGGAAATAGGCAAACCCCAGGACGAGAGTCTCATTTTGTCTGGCAGAGACTCGGGCACCACCAGCAGAACGAACAGAATATCAGCCACGGCGATGATGGTGGCCAGGAGAACCACCAGACTGTCTCCGTACCGCTGGGACAGGAACGCTCCTATAGCCGGACTCGTCACTAAACTCGCCGCAAACGTGGCAGAAACCTGAAGAGTCCAGAAACAACATACATGGTCAGGAGACAGACAAAGCATCTGGAGTGTCTCTGATCATCTCACCTGCTGAATAAAAGACTGTCTGGAGAACGTCACACTTTCTCACTAAATACGATGCTTTTCATGCATTTTTGCTTACAACAAGAATTTATGGGCTGAAGAAGAAAAACACACGACTCCTTCTGAATCGGAGCAATTCTCCACCTATTTTCACACACATGACATTATTTGATGCCTGTTTCACAGACAGAAGAAAGCGCAGACATGAGCAGGCCTGGGGTCTTCTGCTGAACTGTGAACAGAAAATGACAGACTTTCTATTTCTAATCCTCTTAATTCCTCATTTGTAGGTCGTTTTGGATAAAAGCGTCTGTTGAATGACAAAACAATAAAAAAGCTATTATGTGAAGCTATCGGACACTAAACAGAGTATCTGAACATATGTTTTCACTCCTTTGCAGATTGTTAGTTTAATTATTATTATTGAATATCTAATCTTATCATTAAAACCAAAACATTTTGACAGTTCTCATTATATTGCTGATATAAACTGTGAAGAAAAAAAAAATATTTTGTTAAAAAAAGGGTACATGATAGATGTTATATATTACAGCTGGAATCGTATGAGATCTCTGGATTTATATATTGATGTCTGACAGATGATATAATCATAAATATACCAAATACAACGTAATAAACGTAAAAAGCAAATCTGAACAGAAAATTTAAACTCAGTTTTTACATTTATTAAGCTGTATTTGGAAAGAGGCATACATTTTCTGTTTTTGCATGAGCAGATGCTGCTATCCATCACCAACAAAAAAAGTCATTTGTATTTTAGGCACAAACTCATGAGGAAAATGAACAATAACAGGCGTTCTTACCAGTCCATACGCTGTGCTTCTTTCATTCTCTTCTGTGATATCGGCCACATACGCAAATATGACAGAGAATGTAACAGAGAAAAGTCCAGACACGGATATAAGAGCAAAAAACCACCTGATGAAGAGAGACGGAACACACACAACTAAATCAATCAAGGTCAAATATTTTTATAATAACAGGTCCACAAAAACAAAGTCTCATTATAAAATAAATGCAAGCCAACTCCAATTCTAAAAATTAATCTGTGACCTGATTACTTTCACTGGAGGAAGCGTTATCACGGACTTGTATTTTAGCTAAAAACATCTTAATGATTCATTTGTCTTCTCCAGATGTTAACTGATGCACTGGAGTGCTGTGGATTACTTTAATCAGCTGTTTAGACTCTCATTCTGACGGCACCCATCCACTGCAATAATACATTTCTTCAAAACTGATGAAGAAACAAACTCATCCTAATCTCCTGAGGGTGAGCATTTTTAGCTGAACTATTCCTTGAATGCATTACAGAGGGGTTTGTCTCTCATGCAGAATGAGCTGCAGTGGCTTTTAAACACGGCTGAAGAGCTTTAGTCACTTGAGGGTCATGTGATGGCACGCGCACACACACACACGCACGCGCACACACACAAGCGCGGGCCGTACCATGGGCTGAGCCTCATTAGAGGGATGGGGGCGCAGGTGAAAAACACTGTGAGCAGCAGGAAGCTCTTTCTACCCCAAACATCAGACAAGGCACCGATCAGAGGAGCGCTCATGAAGGACAGAAACCCCTGCAAACACACACACACAACACACCGCTGCTGGCGTTTACACAGTAACTACAACAGAACAGGGTTAATACTTGGTCTTTTCATCAAATTATGATCAACAGCTGTAATGTAACTCATCAGATGCACTGGATTCACCTTGACGCCCTGAATGAGGCCGTTCATGAGGAACGTGTGCTGGTGAAATGTTTCATGGAGGACCTGCAATGAGCAAACACAAAACCAATAGAGTTTCATATCACTTTCACTGTTTGCATTTAGCCATGAATGACCTCCTGAGCACTTTGTTTAGCATTTGCATCTGCAGTGCATTGTGGGAAGGTGCATTATCAAACCAGAAGACGTTTTTCTATTCTTTGTACAGAACAGAAACTGAAAGTGACATGATAAAATCTAATCCAATAATCAAGTTTAAATCAGGGTTGCTTTAGTCGACTAAAACTGAAACTGAAATCATAAAAGATATTACTTGAAATAAAATAAATCAAATCAAATAAAAGAATGTTTGTTTATTTTATCTCAGCTAGTC
Organism: Enteromius fasciolatus; assembly: GCA_032361145.1. Classification (NCBI taxonomy): domain Eukaryota; kingdom Metazoa; phylum Chordata; class Actinopteri; order Cypriniformes; family Cyprinidae; genus Enteromius; species Enteromius fasciolatus. Next base: position 218,930 of record JAUMHR010000305.1, read on the forward strand.
GCCAAAGTAGCAGTCCTCATTTTCATTTAGTTTAACTTGATGTACTAAAAAAAACTGAAATAAAAAATAATAAAAATTATATATATATATATATATATATATATATATTTAAAATAAAAATAAAACTTCTCCCAATTAAATAAAAAATATATAATAACAACTATATTAGTATCTCAAAAAAAAAAGAATAATTTCAATTGGATTGCTTTAGCAGATTAATACAAACTTTTATACATTTAAGCTCATTTCTATAGTGCGTCTTACTTGTAATTATATTATCATTTTCAATGCATTATTTGAACATTAAGTTTTATGTATATTATTTATCAAGGGATATTTTAATATGTTTTATGTTCCTTTTTTTCTTTCCACATACTGCAGATGAAGTCATCTAATTCTATCTCTGTGAATTCATTTTAAAATCAGTCTGTGTTTGAAGCTCACGGTCAGCATCGGGGTGGTCAGGAGACCCCAGGCGAAAAACTCCATGAAGATCACCACCACTGCATGGGCCACCTTCGCCCGGCCGATACTGCGCTGCTGCAACACAACAACCACACTCACAGCTCACCACTTTACTTATATATTAATAGCAGCAGTATATAATGTACACAACATCAGCTGGACTAATGACAGGCCAGGTGTGTTTCTGATACACAACCAGAGATCAGATCTGACTCATTTCATCAGAATAAACAGAGAGGGGGTTTAGTATTTAATATAAACGCATTACAGACGAAAGGTTAAAGGTTAAATACACAAACCCTAAAAACTGTCAACTTTAATCTGCCATTATTGATCCATATGAAGCACGTGACAGATTATAAAACAAAACAAACTCAAAGAGATCATCAGAATCACCAAAAACACACCAAAACATGAAAGCAAACACCGAAACACTCATCAGCAGATAATAATCAATAACACAGATGAATTCTGTGTGGTGGGATGACGTCACTCACTGTGATGTGTTTGATCAGCATGATGTTTTCCGTCCGTTTCTCACATTCTGCTCGAGATCTCAATCATCCTGATCGGATTTAATTAGTTGAGCCGTTTTTAATTTATTTCGAGCGGCTCTCGCTAACGCTCTTCTCTTCCACTTTCCAACATTCCGAAACACCGACTTCCGGCTTCCGTTTGTGGGAGTTGACTTCAAAATAAGAGTCTTTTGTTGGCAAATAACTCGTAGATCTGGAAATGCTAAACATATATTCACAGTACGGTTGCATAATGTATTTTTTTTTACTTTTTTAGAAACACCAATTTATTAATTCCCATTTAATCTCATGATTATTTTCGGTTGATTAGAACACATGACAAAACAGTTGTTCATATTTCAGTTCCTCGTTATGCGATTACTAAAACAAACTGATCAAGATAATCGAACTATTTTTACTCGATCCGAGCACATGAAATACAATAATTACCTTTCTGTATTTGTCTAGACATGTATCTTACTTCAAACGCGTTAAATCGTGATTTCGGTTGTACCACGTGTGCTTGTTTTGTATTGAATGAGGCGCGCTCACGCAGTCTGCTCGTGCCCGCGCGGTGCAGAGGAAACGCGAGGCACACTTTTGTAGTTATTTTGACTGTTCTCTTAAAGTAATTGTGCAGCATTAAAGCCGAAGCAGCGAGATACAAGTTTGCAATGAGAACCGGACAGTGAGTGAGTGAGTGTGTGTGTGTGTGTGTGTGTGTGTGTGTTTACATTGTTTTGCTGTAGTTCACTTTATACCCACTTCACAAATGCGACCCTCGAGCATAAAACCAGTCATAAGGGTCATTTTTAAAAATGTATATTTATACGTGATCTTAAAGCTTAATAATATTTTTTCCACTGATGTCTGGTTTGTTAG
>JAUMHR010000305.1:227032-237044 GCA_032361145.1 Enteromius fasciolatus
ATGTTTTTTATATAAATAAAAATAATTTAGTTCAGTGGAAATGTGCACAATACTTTCCACAGTGCGCGTGATCGCCAAAAGCGGCTTCAACAGTATTTGATAGCGCGAAAATTAGGTATGTTCGCGGAAACCTGAGAGAGTAACTTTAGACACAAAAATCGCGGGAACGCAGCTAACGGTCAGATGTTCAAAATAATTTCAGCGTGAGCGGGAAAAAACATCTGCGGGCTCTACTAAAAAATATGTTATTTTAATCTGTTAACTCTGCATGTCATGTTATAAAATAATTTTAATACGACAGATTTACAATAACTCTTTCATTACAGTTATTCAAACAGCGAATAAATTATAAGCTAAATAGAAAAAAAAATCCGTTACAATCACTAAAACGGTCTACTGTGAAAATTTATCTTAACGGCATTTCACGATGACTCACCTGAACGTCTTTGCATTCATAAGTTCAACAGAATCACGTGTGATCGGCCCAACCCACATAGTGTCCTACGCCATACAAACGCATAAAAAGACATTTTTAATTTATTTGCTACCATGATATATTTAGTTTAACTGCACGGGGCACATTTGTTACGTTTGTTTCACTGCTTGGACTCTTTCTGCCAATTACGTCATTCCGTCAATAGGCGGCGACAAACGACATAATTTCACGTTATTTAAAAAACCGAATTATTCCAATCTATCCATTCATTCAGAAACATAGCTACTGTGTAAAAAAAATCCATATTTGTCATATTATGAATATTAGCGGTGTCGAATCGTCAATTATTTACAAAACACTACAAAATATATTATTTTGAACCCCTTTACGAAGACTTGGGGTACCAAAACAACAATTCCGAATCTCCTAAACAATATATGTTAAGGGTAAATATTTATATTCTTGCTGATGAATTTGAATCTCCCTCTGGAGGACCACGCAGTACGCACTCGCGTAGTACAAACGCCTGACTGAATAGCGTGACACATACTACGCGCATGCGCAGTGCCGTCGGCGTTTCGGGGGGCGTTGCTGGCGTGCGGCAGAGGGGCGGGGCGAAGGTGGGTGTGTGGCTCAGCTGATACCGACTATCATCATCATCCTCCTCATCATCATCACCTGAGACCTGCTCCTGTCAAGATACACGCCGCTCGGTTTTATGGACGCGACGCGACCGGCTCGGTGAATGAACGCGGCTGACGTGACGCGCGTCGCTGTCCACGGTGCTGAAACAGTGAGTACGATCGCAGTCATGTGGATTTCATACGCGAAACGACACCGCTGTCGATGTGTGAAGCGACTGATTATAGAAGAATAGACACAGAGAGGGAGAGAGATATTAAGAGGTAGAGGGAGAGAGAGAGAAGCTCCACTATCACTGCGACTCACTCGACTGGAAGTAAACCAATGAACGGATCTCCATTCTCTCTCGCAGATAAAGGACGCATTATGTAATGCACTGATAGTGGGAAGGAGGGAAAAAGCAACCCATCTCCTGGTTTCCATCTTCATGGTGCGTCTTTGTTTGTGTGGAGAGCAGAAAATGGAGAGCGTGTCAATATTAAGATGCAGTGTTTTGATGCTCAAAGGGATCCGCGCTGTCAGAAGGTGCTGCAGATCTCCGTTCAGATGCTGGATAACAACAGCGCGTGCAATCTTTTGTGCAGTCGCGCGAGCTCGGGGCTCGGAGAGAGTTGGTCATCTGGGGTTTCACATGATCGTGCAACTTGTTGTGCATTCGTTTGCGTGAAGGTTAGCGGCCTTGTGGAGCCAATAAAAGTTTAACTATACCTTACCTCGCGCACAAAGCCACACGCGCTCACCTCGTGGCCCAGAACAAGCCGAGGTGCCAACGCAAATGTGTGTGAGATGTGTAAGTGCGAGAACAGATGAGGTAATGGCAAAGCACTGGAGTGTGAACCCTCTGTTGGCCGGTCATGGTGCTGCAGCTCGTTGTGAGATCAAACAGCTTCTGTCTTTCATGGTGTGTTTTCATGCACATGGATGTCACGTTACCGGTGTGAAACACAAGCCTGGATCAGTCTGGCTGCTGCTCACATGATGCTGTAGCGCAGTTAGGTTTGATATTAGTAAGTGCGTTTGTTTGTGTTGGATTAACTGTTAATGCACTGAAGCTCTATTGTTTTGCTGTTGTCTCACCTGTGTTTACTGAGCAATTTGTCATGCTACTGTTTGGCCTTGAATAAAATGTTCACAGTGGGATCATATTTATTGTTATCAGGCTACTTGCATATTTGTAAACTACTGTTCAAATGGTTTGAGGTTGAAAAAAGTTTCTTCTGCTCACCGAGGCTGCATTTATTGGATTACAAACACAGTAACAATGTGAAATATTATTATAATTTCAAATATATTTTCTGTTTGAATATATGTAAAAATATAATTGATTTCTGTTATCAAAGCTTATTTTTCAGCATCGTTCCTCCAGTCTTCAGCACCACATGATCGTTCAGAAATCATTCTAATATATTATATTATATTATTATCAGAATTATTATTGTTTCTGTGGAAAGCATGGGGTTAGCAGCATTTATAAAAAAATTTAAAAAAACAAAGAAATTAATCATTTTATTTCCAATAAAGTTGCATTACGATATGAAATTATTCTTAAAATCCAATTTATTCATTAAGATCCGGGGGGTACAAAACCTTTTGTAATATAAAGATCAGGGAAAATTGAACTTATTTTGTCTTCTAGAAAACATCTTCTGTACCCTCTGAAGGGCAGTAAATGGATTAAATGTTTAGGCAAAATAAGAAAAATGTACACATTTCACTATGTCTAAAAGTTTTAATACATGTTTTTATTCTTCTGGAGCATCAGTGAGCGTTTGACCTTTCGGTAATAGTTCCTTAGGTGTTCCTCAGGTGTCCTCGGTGTGAAAACATGGATCTCATACAGTCATTGTTAGGTTCAAATACACAAAATTGCTGAAAAACCAAAGAATTTGTGGGAGCTGAAGGGTTTTACTGAAGAATAGCAGGCAGTTTGATTGTTGACTCGTGAAAAACTATTAATAAACAAAAACACAGCTGTGGATCATTCAAGTAACAACACAGTATTACAAATCAGTTTTGTATTATCCCTCTTATTTTGGTAAAATAATTCAAATTTTGCAGATTCTGAAAGGTGCATGTAAAGTTATGGTTTCATCTGTATTTGAAACAGAATCTTCTGTAATGTCATAAATGCACTCTTAAAAACAAAAGTGCTGGATGTCAGGATGTCGTAGAATATATTGTTTTCTAAATGGTTCCATAAAGAACCTTCTGAAAAACCTTTCTCTTTCACAAAAGCTTATAAAAGACAATTGACTTAATAATTGATATTCTTTGACTGAATGGTTCTTCTGTGACATCGCTATGAAGAACCTTTCGAGCACCTCGAGTGTGTGTATGTTCCTGACCACTGTGATTGAATCTTGGTCCTGTGCTCTGCAGTGAGTGTTTCTGGGGGTCGGGCAGCTGTGACGGCCCATGTGGAGGCTCGCGGCGCTGACTGACGCTCTGGTTCCCCAGCATGGGCAGTGTGGGCAGCGGAGTGGCCGGTGAGCAGGAGTTTGCCATGAAGAGCGTGGGCACCCGCACCACCCTCCCTCGTGGCCCTCCTCTGTCCCGTCTCCACGCACCTCCCTCCGCCTCGGACGGCTCTAGCGACAACACCGCCACGGATCGAGCCCAGCTCAACACCGCCTCGTCTCGGCCCGGCAATGGGGACAAGGCCGCACACAGAGCCGGAGGGGTGTCTCTGGATGCTTGTGGTAACGTAGTGGGTCACGGCACGGAGAAGAACCACGAGGTGAAGGGCAGAGACGGGAACAACAGCAAGAGAGACAGTCGCACACCGCCCAAGATCCTTACTGTGTCCGGCAAACTCGAGCAGGTACGACTGACACAGATCTTTCTTTCTTTCTTCCTTACCTTATTTTAAAGCACTTCCACACAACTACCAGTAGACCAAAGTGCTGTGCAATACAGCTACAAAAAACAACTTAGAAACAGCAAAACACAACATAACAAGACAGACAGGCAAGATAGGTAGTTATAATTAATGAAGGCTGTTTACTGAATCTGCTTTGTTTCCTGCTTCAGAATAACTCTGCTCTGGTGCGTCCGTCTGCCTTCAAGCCCGTGGTGCCCAAGAGTTTTCACTCCATGCAGAACCTGCTGGGTCAGTCGGGTGGAGGACGCTCTGCTGGCTCCGACGCTCCACAGTCCCTCTGTGAGCAGGACAGTCCGGATCGGGACCCTTCTGCTGGAAACGACTGTCCGGCCGGGATGACCGACTCCGGGAGGAACTCGCTGACCAGCCTGCCCACCATGAGCTACGGCCCCGCTCAAGCCCTGGGGCCCCTGAGCGCCTCCACCAGCCACATCAACAGACTGAGCAGCACCGCGCCGCCACTCGACAAACCCGACAAACCCAGCTATCAGAACGGCCTGAGCGTGTCCGACAGCGGCCAGTCCTCCTCCGGGAAGAGCTGCTTATCCTATCAGAGACTGTGTCATCTGACAGACACCGGCGCCACCGTCCAGCCATCGCCCTCCACCGACGACATCATCCAGGACCTGGAGGACCGGCTCTGGGAGAAAGAGCAGGAGGTGATGAACACAATAGAGCAACAAAGGGAAAATCTGGGGTTTAGTATAATTTGAAGTAGTCTTAGTAAATTACACCACTATGTCCCTATTTAATTATCAATATATATATATATGTTTTGTTATATGAATAAATGCATTACACGTTTTGTTTTTATGGTTAAACCCTTCTCATCTTTGACACATCTTGCATCTTGATTCACGAATATTTTGAAAACAAGACAAGAACACGAAGTGAGAGGATCACTCCACTTCTCTTCTGAGTTTTTCTCCGGGCTGTGACTCTTCTTCAGGTGATTCACATGAGACGTAACCTGGACCAGAGCGAGGCGGCCATCGTGCAGGTGTTCGAGGAGAAGCAGCGGGTCTGGGAGCGAGAGATGGAGGACCTGAGGCAGAACTACGCTGGGCGTCTCCAGCAGGTGACCCACCGGGCCCAGCGCACCCAGCAGGCCCTGCAGACCCACATCGTCCGCCTGCAGCAGGACAAGGGCCGGCTCCAGGACGAGATCAGCGCCCTGCTCGCCCAGAGAGAGGAGCTGGAGCGCAAGTGTCTGGATTACCGCAAGGAGCAGGCCGATCTCCTGCCTCGCCTCGAGGAGACCAAGTGGGAGGTGAGACTCTGAGAGAGTGCGTTTATGACTCCTCAAAGATCCTTACAGTGATCCGTTCTTAACCAGTTTAACCCCAGCGGTCACAACAGTCACAGTTAAGAAGCTTTTCATTTATAAAGCTTTATGAATATTATTGACTGGTGTTTTTCAAAATGAAGGCTCTCAGTTAAATATGTGCAGTTTCACTTGTTTATTGCACATCGTCACATGACCAGAGAAGTTTATTACATTACTGCTTGTGCCATGAGCAATCTAAAAGATTATTCTCATTATGATTTGTTAATGTTCATGCTCACCCCAAGGCTTAATTAAATTATTTAAACATTATTTAAACAAAATTAAATAAAAAGAAGCAATATTGTGAAATATTATTCAAAATACCTATTTTCTGCTATGTATTATATATAGTACAGTAATATATAGTAAAATGTAATGTTTAATTTATTTGTTTAAAACATATTTTACACTGATACTAATCAGAAATGTTTGATGAGCAGTAAATCTGTATATTACTATGATTTCTGAAGGATCATGTGCCACTGAAGACTGGAGTAATGATGCTGAAAATACAGCTGAACATCAAAGAAATAAATTACAGTTTGTTATTTATTCAACTATAAAATAGCTATTTTAAACTATAATAATATTCCACATTTTTACTGTATTTTTGATCAAATAAATGTTGCCTTGGTGAGCCGAAAAACCCCAATTTGAATTATTCCTAACTTTTAGCTTGTAGTGCATGTTATTTGTAACACTGGGAGCGTTTCAGGTAAGAAGTTTAAGTCTAGACTAAACTAAACCAGCACAGCTTTGATGGCTTTGGTTTCTTTGTGTTGATCAGCTGTGTCAGAAAGCGGGCGAGATCTCTCTGCTGAAGCAGCAGCTGCGGGAGAGTCAGAACGAGGTGACGCAGAGGGCTGGAGAGATGGTGGCCCTCAGGGGCCAGCTGAAGGAGCTCAACGCCCAGATGAAGGAGCGCGAGGAGACCATGATCGGCCTGAAGGACTCGTACACCAACAAGAGCCGCGAGCTGGAGAGATGTGAAGGGGAACTGAAGAGAACGCTGACAGAGGTGCCCGACTTTAACACACATGATCCTGACTAAAGTCCTGTTTAATAATAACAACAGTAAAACTGTTACTAATGCTGATACATGAGGTTAGTGCTTTTCATTAAAGTATGACTGATGCACAGTCAGTTAGTTCTCCCTAAGCTTATTTGTCAAGTTAAACTGCCATGCATTTCTACACATATATACAAATATACACTAGCAGGCGAATGTTTGGAATGATTAGTTTTTTTGCAGTTGTTTGATAAAAAATATGAATTAAATAAAATAAACAAACAGACTAAATTCCTTAATATTGTGAAAAATTATTATAGATTAAAATTAGCTGTTTCTGTAGTTATGACCATGGTATAATTGGGACAATGCATGGCCAGCTGTATATTAATAATATTGTCCTCTGTTAACTGTTCAGAATCAGCCCTTATGATGGGCTTTCTGCTCTGGGATCACTCCCTCTCTTCTCTCGGCAGGTGTCGATGCTGCGTGACAAGCTGGTGGTGTTCGAGGCCGAGGTGCTGGGTCTGAAGCGGGCTCTGAGCGAGCTGAGCTGCAGGAACGATCATACCGTGTGTCTGCGGGACATCAGCGGCAGCAGCAGCTTGCCCTGGGCCGGACTGCACTCGCCCCGCTCGCCCGACACCCTGCCCCTCGACAGCTTCCTCAGCTTGCAGAGCGACGAGGCCAAGGCGCAGCGGCAGGAGGCCGGAGAGCTGCGGAGACAGCTGGAGCGACTGCAGGGCGAGCTGTGTCTGGAGCGGCAGCAGAGAGAGCGCCAGGCCCTCACCTTCGCACAGGAGCGCCACACCTGGCAGGGCGAGAAGGAGCGGGTGCTGAAGTACCAGGCCCAGCTGCAGATCAGCTACGTGGAGACGCTGCAGAGGAACCAGGCGCTGGAGGAGCGGGTCGGTCAGCTCGGAGCCAAACTAGGCACCACGCCCGGATCGCCCGGATCACCGCCCATCAGCCTCTCCATCCCTGTCCTGGTGACCCAAACATTCTTATCAGTGCCATAATAGTTTTGTGGGAACTGTGCAGTATAAGGCAGAAAACAAGACCATCATAAGTCAATTTTCTTTCCATTGATGTATGCTTATAAGATAAGATTTGGAAATCTGGAATCTGAGAGTAAAAAAAATCTAAATAATGAGAAAATTTGAAAAAGTTGTTCTTGTAAAATTCCTAGTGCAAAATAAATATACATAAATGTATTTGGATTAAATTTATTTCATGCTCAGTATAATACAAATACATTTTCATATTTATGTACTTGATAAAATGCCATGCAATTGTACTGTTAGTGTACTAAACTAATATGCTTAAAGTCTGCTAAACTGGATCAAGTCATTTTGAATTTAACACACATTAATTGTGCTGAAGTCTAATTAAACACATACTTAGTATATTAGATTGTGCTGAAGCGGAACTACAAGTAGACTTTAAAATATTTAGCATTTTAAAAAAATAGACTTGAGTAATGATGCTGAAAATACATCTGAACATCACAAAAAATAAATGACTCTTTAACACAGATTCACACAGAAAACAGCTGATTTAAACAAGAATAGTATTTCACAATTGTTCCTGTATTGTTGCAGGGGGAGAAAGAGCGTGCGCTGAAGTATCAAGCGCTGGAGGAGCGGGTCGGATCTAAACTGGGTACTAGACCCGGGTCGCCCGTCAGTCTGTCAATCCCCGTCCCGCTGACCGTCTCTCTGTCCCCGACCGCCGGAGATCCCAAACCGCCCGCTCTGCATCAGCTGGCACCTCCGTGGCCCGGACCTACTCGCCTGGAGCGGATCGAGTCCACGGAGATCTAGACGCGAGACAATCGACTGTTCTGTGCGAAGACTAAAGAGGGCCGAGATCAGCCTGAACGAATCGAACGTGATGCGCATTCCTCCAGCTTTCAAACCTTCTGGTCATCAGTGATATGGAGGAGGAACGCTTCACTAGTCTGTGTGGGTCGGAGTCTGGAATTATTAGGATTTGTTAAAGCTTTAAAAGTAGTCTCCTCTGCTCACCTAGACTGCATTTATGCAGTAAAAATAGTGAAATATTATTACATATCTGTTTTCTATGGAAGCATGCTTTCGGCATGTAATCAATTATAAACTTTTCATCTTTATTTTTTGCGAGTTTACATATTGCATTCTTTAGAGTTGAGATATAGGGTAAGTTTAAAATGCAAAATTCATAATTGTTATGAATACAATACAATTTTGCTTCCATAGAAATATATTTAAATGTCATGTATTTCTGTGATGTTCGGCTGTATGTTCAGCATCATGACTCCAGTCTTCAGTGTCACATGATCTTCAGAAATCATAATAATATACTGATTATTATCATCAGTGCAGAAAACGTGTGATGTATTTCGTTTTTCAGGATTCACAGTTGAACACAAAGTTCAAAAGAACAGCATTTATTTGAATGGAAATCTTTTGTAACATTATAAACATCTTCGCTGTTACATTAGATCCAATTAATGCACCCTTACTGAATAAAAGTATTAATCTCTTTACGTTTTTCTCTTTTTTGCTCAATAATGTATTAGTTTCCACAATAATATTGTGCAGCACAACTGTTTTCAACACAGATAATAATGGGAAATGTTTTTTGAGCAGTAAATCAGTATATTATGTGACACTGAAGACTGGAGTAATGATGCTGAAAATGACAGAAATAAATTATTTTTTAAATATTTTCACATACAAAACGGCTCGTTTGTAATTGTAATAATATTTCAAAATTTTCTCTATTTTTTATTGGATAAATGCAGCCCTGGAGAGCAGAAGAGGCTTCTTTCAGAGTGTTTTGTTGCTGAAGGTGTTGGTTCAGTGATGTTTTGTGTTTCAGGGATGCTGGGAAGCATCAGCTCCCATCACTGCTGCTGTCTGCAGCGACTAATCGTGAACAGCAGGGGTCATTAGACGACAAACAGAGGGCTCCTAACTGCAGGCAGAATTACTTGAAAAAGAAAAAAGAGGAGCTATTTCAGTCAGAGTTTTTTAATTTGGCTGAAACCCGAACCGAACTTGCTTTCCTAATTCTGCAGTGATGTTTCTGGAAGGTTCTGAGAGCTGCTGCTATGTTCAGTGTGTTGTGGGTAGACAGGCAGGCTGTGAAAATGATGGTTATTTATGTGAAATCGTTATTTCCAGTATACCAACATATTGCGTGTGCATATTTTAAAAAGATGAACATTATTGTTATTTCATCGTTCTGATTATTGTGAATAAAGCCGATATTTTAGCTTTGTTTTTCTGTAACATGTAACACTTTCCACCGATGAAATGGTTCAAATGCATCGACGATTTCCAAAACCATATTCCTTTTGATGTAGTTCTGATGTAATAATTTGATTTGATGATGTACTTAATTGATTTAGAGATCAAATGCTATGTTTTTATACTTCTATTGTTTGTTTTTATGTTACTGTAATGATTTGCGTAAAAGCATATCCGATCAAAACACATTAAATGATAAAGACACAAATCTTTCAGCATAGTCCTCTTTGAGATGCTTGATTAATATATGTATAGCTAAATTTAACACATTCTCTATACACATTCTGATCTGGAGCCAGTTGCATAGACTGTTTAAAGTCACCAAATTTTTGCTCTTTAAGACTGGTCAGAATTTTTTGATTTCAGTTATAAAAAGGTAGATGGTTCAAGTTTACACGTCACATTTTTGAGTAATATTAAAAAA
>JAUMHR010000305.1:252326-264826 GCA_032361145.1 Enteromius fasciolatus
TTGTTCCAGAGTTTGGGGCTAAATAGGAAAAAGATCTGCCACCCGCAGTAGATTTTGATATTCTAGGTATTATCAAACAGCCAGAGTTTTGAGAACGCAGCAGACGTGAGGACTATAATGTGATAAGAGCTCGCTCAAGTCCTGAGGAGTGAATTGTGAGATATAAACAAAAAATAAACGTAGAATTGAGACATAAACTTTGAATTATAAGACATAAATCAAGAATTGTGAGATATAAATACAAAATTGTGAAATAAACTCAGAATTGCATTAGAATTTGAGACAAACTCTGAATTCTAAACTGAATTGTGAGATATGAACTAAGAATTGCAAACGTAGCATTGCAGAATTCTGACATATACTTCAAAATTGCATGATTTAAAATCAGAATTGCGAGAAATTAAACTAAGAATTGCGAGATGTTAACTTAAAATTTGAGATAAACCCTGAATTCCGACCTCTTATGAGACATGAACTATGAATTGCAAGATATGAGCTCAGAATTGAGATATGAACTACAAAAGGCAAGAAATAAACTTTTTGTGAGACATAAACTTACAAATTTCAATATATAAACTTCATAACAAAATTCAAGACAAACTCTGAATTGTGAGACATAACCTCGGAATATTACAGTATAATCTCAAAATTGCGAGATATAAACTTCAATATTCAAGACAAACTCTAAATTGAGATTACAAACAGAAACCTAGACTTGAGACAAAAACTTTGAATTATGAAACGTAAAACTATAAATTATGAGACATAAACCCTGAATTGCAAGATATAAACTGAGAATTACATCAAAACTCAATACAAACTCTGAATTACAATAGAAATTCACAATTAGAAACAAATTCTGCGGCAGAAACTGTTTCCAAAGAAATCCTCTAATGAAGATTATAATACATCTTTACTGTTAAAATCAATTCTTGACATATGGGATGTTTTCTTCAAGTAAACGTGATGCATCTGTTTAATTTATTTGGCAATCCTAACAATACACCAGTTGCATTTGGTTGCGTTCAGCATGGTGAGTGTTTTCGGGGCTGAGAAGCGCAGCTTTGATTTCCAGATGTTCTCAGAGCTTCAGCAGCTGGTGTTTCTCAGCGTCACTGCTATGTTCACTGATCATTCCTCTTAATGCATCACGCACCGACATAAAGAAACAAACGCTTTATTTCAGACCAAATAAATAGCGTGATTGCAGAGGGACCTGATTGTGGGTGCATACGGGATGTGTTTGGGAAAAACATTAGTGAAGATGTATTAAATAGCGTAAGCGTTATCTGTTCTGCTGAGATATAGAGTGTCAGGGATACCGAGCAGCTGGAGATGCAGGAAATTAATTCATTTTCATTTAGCGCCTAACAGAGACAAACTCTGAGGCCTCGGCGTGTTTGTGGATGTGTGGAGTAAAGTCATGCGGTAAATGTTAACCGGAGCTCTGCCATTTGAATGGAATCGGCCACAACAGGAAAAGAAATATTGCATTGAAAACTTAAAATTCACAAAATAATTTGGCAATTTAAAAATTCCCCATCCAAATGTGAACAGTTCACAAACCTGGCTTTTTAAAAAGCATGCATTCAAATTGAAAACACATCGTGCAGCAACTGAGCCGGGGGAGAAAATCGGTGCATGACGCCCCTGAATGTTGAGTAATTTGTGAAAGCGGATTGAGGAAATAAGGATACAGTAACATGCAACACTCTTACCCGCCGGTAATGCTCACTAATGCTAACGTAATATGTGTTATGTAAACTGAATTAGCAGACACATAAACAAGTTCATAAACCCTTAAATGGCCATGTGGAAAAGAGTAGATTTGTTGTAGGAATATTCCTGCAGGAAGATTGACGCTGAGATATTGTGTTGGTGGGCTTCATCTCAGACAAGACTTTTAAAAAGGACTGGAAGATAAATTGACATGTGCTTCATTGCTGGAAAGGCTTTGGAGAAACTCCTTAAAGGGATAGTTCACCTCAGACCATCTGAGATGCACATGACTCTTTACAACAATAAAGACGATTCTTAGCTGAAACCAATGCCAGTCAATGGCTGCCGTCACTGCGAGAGTCAAAAAAGCATATAAAGGTGTATACAAACGGCTCCTGATGATATTTTGAGGTCTTGTGAAGCAAAACAATCAATCTGTGCATTATATACAGCTTTATTACCCATAATCTAGAGCCTCAGACAACAAGGAAGTCTGATTTCTGAGTTTGTTTAAATGAACTGGTTTAATTCACTATACGTAATCATGCAATGAAGTCACGTATACACAATTCAATGATTAAAACACACAATAATGAAGTGAAATGCTGAGTCGTAAACTACAGTCCTGTTTAGCTCAATTAGTCATTCGTTCTCAAACTGGACATAACGTCCACTCGCCTGAGGCTCTGGATTACGAGTAATAATGTTGTAAATAGTCTTGCACATTCATGTGATTTTCATGAGGCCTCAGTGTATCAGCAGGAGCCTGGAAGTTTTACACGCCTCCTTATACCTTTTTGACTTTCAAAGTGACGGTATCCATTGACTTGCATTATATAAATCACCAAGGCACAGTTTCAGCTAGAAATATTCTATACTGTTCTACTGAAGACCACCTACATCTTGGATGGCCTGAGGGTGAGTACATTTTCATTTCTAGGCGAACTATCCCTTTAACTCAGACAAGACTTTTAAAAAGGGCTGGAAGATAAATTGACATGCACTTCTTTGCTGGCAAGGCTTTGGAAAAACTCCTTAACACATCTTATTGGCCAGGCGAGGTCTTCTGCTCTCAGCCTGCCTGTGAGACACTCCATCATCAGCATTCAGCCGAGGGAAGCATCAGAGGAAATATATCCAATTAGATCACTCCGATCGATCTCTGCCTGTGTTTGCTACATGCTCGAGTCAGGCCATCTTTCCTGTAGCGGAACACAACAGGCTGATCTGATTAGCCACGAATTGAAGTACATTTAGCCCGACGGTAAAATCTCAAGGCCGGCACGTGATGAATGAAATGACAATAAGTGAAGGTAAACAATGAACTGGACGAGCTCAGTTTGGAATATTACATGTGGCAGACAACGGGTGCTTTTTAATATGTCGCTCTGCGGTTGCTAAAGTGTTTTTGATTGATGCAAGAATGTGGGTGGTTGCTAGGGTGTTTTTATTACCGTTCTGTAAGAAAGGTCTACGCTTTTTAAACCGGTGTGTATATGTTTTTCATTAGTTTTATCATTCAGCAGGTAAACATTATGTTTCCCGGATAGGGATTAGATTAAGCCAGGACCAGACCTTTGCTAATTTTGGACATTTAAGAATTTTTAGAAACACGTCTTACAAAAATGTGAGCATCTTAAGACCAAACAATGTATTTTAAGATATCTCAGTGCAAGCTTTTTCCAGTTTAGACAGCTCTTAACATTTATTTGAATCTAGGACTAGTCTTAAACCCTGTTGGGAAACTGCCCCTATAAGCCTGATCACTTGGTAAAATAACACGCCTCTCATAGCAGTTGAACACCACCACTGGTGCGACCCAGAGCTACAGGGATCCTGTGAATTTGTTTAACTCTGCAATTAGCAGCTAAACGATTGTTTGCTGATATTTGGACTGCGGGTGCTTTGGATTAGCAGATATCTAGAGCAAACAATATTGATTTTTTGAGATAATTGCGTGCGCTACTGTAAGCATTGCAAATAATTATAGGGTGGAATCTGATGGCCTTTCTGACTTCAACACAATAGCGACAACAGCATTACATGACAAATCTAAATCTGCTTTTTTTTAAAATGCACGCAATCCGCCGGATATCTGCAATTACAGCGACTCTAATCCTCATGGATGCATTTCCACACCGAGGTCCACTAGAGCAGTTTGTTTGCAGTATTGTTGGGTTGCGGTCCAGCCTGTGACGCGGTGCACACGCGTGCTGCATGTCCGTATAGCAGCGCGACATGTGCAACTGATCCTAATTCACAATGGCTCCATTGTCTGGGTGAACGCTGGGGTATTACAGCACGGCCTGTGATCTGTATACAAATGAGATCCAGCATATTTGACTTCGGCCGTCAGAATGGCAAGTGCTGCTCCGCTGTTGGCATACAGCGTTCGACTCTGACTGACGCGGTGGGGATTGAACGAGACAGCGATTTGAACCGCATCCAACACTCTCTGCTTTTCCAACTTGGTAAACAGAGTGTGGGCTCATCGGGGATTATGTGCAATTGTCCTTTATGGATGCACATTATAACTAATGTGTCTGTGTTGAGATTACAGGCACACAAAGACAGCTTTACATCCAAGATTAAAGGAATAGTTCACCCCAGTAAATAATAGTTGATGTTAATTTACTCACGGCGTAGGTGACTTTTTTTCTTTGGTAGAACAGAAGTTTTTTCTATCTTTTTATATCAGTGGAAAAAAAAGCATATCAATGAATCGCAATTGAGGTCTTATGAAGCAAAATGGTTGGTCTTTGCAAGAAACCTAATGTTATTTACAGCGTTATGTAACTGTAGTAGAGCCTCAGGAGTGACGTTCAGTTCATGTTTCATCAAATCGGACTGAACATCTGAAACAGTTTGGAGCTCGAGTGGCACAAATCAAAACTTACTCTCAGATGCCTGACAGTCACTCCGACTCAAAATGAGCCATAATAGTGGCATATATGCTCATTCAGCGCTCCAGGTAATTGAACCTGTTCATTGAAACGAACTGTCAGTTTGAGAAAAAGAATCGTATTTGCCTGAGGCTCTGGGTTACAAGTAATAATGTCCAGTATCTTGCACAAACAGATCTTTTCACTTCATAAGGCCTCAATATATCGTCAGGAAAAATGGGTATTCGTTTCACACACATACTGAAGAAAAAGTCAACTTGGATGGCCTGAGGGTGAGCAAATTAACTTCACGTTTTCTATCCCTTTAACGGCAACATCCGCCGAATCAACACAAAGTACACACGTCTAAAAACAGTAAAGTGCTTCATCCAGACAGCCCTGTGTTCGATATATCAGCATCAGTAAGCAGTTCTCTGATGCTTTTCTTGGGTTTCAGTCTCACGGCCATTAGACGCTGAACATCATTTATCTCAAGGGTCATTAATTATTTGTGTGTAGTTATTTATTGGCACTTACTCTTGGAAAACTCTGCGAACTTTTTTGTATCAGCGAGGAGGAGGATTTTCCATTTTGCACAAGATAGCATGATAGAATGGCTTTCTGCACCTCCTCCATGTACAATAACAATCAATCACGATAAATTTGTCTCTGGGATGAGGTTCAAAGTTGTCTGTTTCTTTGACAGCTCTGCCTTCGATGGAAAATTATATGGCATAACAAGTAATCGAAATGCCTATTGTGATGCCGAGTCCCGGGTGAAAGGCGAGCTCGAGGAATATCATCTTTCTCTTTGAAATCAGATGGAGGCAACATGCGGTCTGTACGCAGCTCAGCGGGAGAACGCGGCTGTTCGGCGTGGAGAGATTGCAGAAACGCTGCTGCTGATGCGATGACCTCATCCCCCCCGAGCCACCCTCCTGCTGCTCGATGTGACCAGAATATAGGGGACAACTGGCCTTGGCCGCCGGAGGAGCTGTGTAATTTGGAGCGGCGCCCCTCTCACTGCGTCTGAAAGCCAAGTACATCCGAAAGCACTCCCTCCGCAAACAGGCTGCTGCTGAAGGTCACCGGAAGCCTTTAAAGCAACAGGTCGAGGGGCTCTGCGTTTCCCAAAGTCTCAGAGTGGATGTAATATTTAGTGTTCTGATGACACGGAGGTCGAGGATCGGTTGACATTTACATAATTCCTGTAATTGAGTAAATATTTAGCATCTGTGTATTTTCCGGCGTCGCTCACAGCTCTTTTTCCATGTGTTTGTGCCTCTGGGCGTTGATTAAGTGTATTTGTATGATACTTTGCTGTGCTGTACTTACACTGTGGGATGACACACACACACACACACACACCTACTGTATTCTTAGGGACTCTCTATAGGCCTAAGGGTTTTAATACTGTACAAACTGTATTTTCTATAGCCCTACAACTAACCCTACCCTTTACAGGAAACTCTCTGCATTTTTACTTTCTCAAGAAAGAAACTAAACAAAAAACTAATTCTGTATGATGTATAAGCTTTTGTACCTGTGGGGCCCTTAATCTTGGTTCCCACTGTAAGGTCCCCATGAGTCTGTGTGTATTCAGTTTTAAGTCCCAACCCGGCTATATAAATCTGTACCCACACACACATATCTCTCTCTCTCTCACACACACACACACACACACACACTGTAACAAGTGCACACTGGCTCAACACACAGTTATACAATATTTAATACCAGTAAATACTTCTGAGTAAGTGTTTTAAAAGATGCCATTCTTTATAACCAACAATTTAATGATGACTAGAACTAGAATTGCTCTAGTTTAAAATAGTTCAAATAGTTTATTGTCTTTTTTTGTGTTATAGTTTTATTATTTTTACACTTTTATATTTTAGTTAGATTTTTTGTCTTTTATTATTATTATTTGTTTATATATATAATTATTTTGAAATAATCTATTTATCCTTCTATCTCTCACTATGTAGCTTAATAATGATGAAGTAATATTGAGTTTAATATCGTGAAGTAAAGGGTTAGAGGAGGGGCGGGGTTTGTTTGGTCAACGCCCCGCCCACTCGAGTTCGGACCAATGGGCGTCCCCTGCGTCCCGCTGTAACCGAGCACACAGTCATTCGCAGCGAGCGGCTCTGGGTTCACATCATCACACCTCCCGCCGAACCGAGCGCATGAACTAACCGATGACCCCCGCGCTCCTTCATGTCTCCCGCAGTAGAATGAGTGACGCGGGCGTGTTTGCCGAGCTCCGCGTTTATCTGAACGGACTTCTGCGCTGAGATCAGTCTGAGCTTCTGTCTCCGCGGGCAACTTCTTCAGATCTCTGTCTCGGAGTAATAACGCCGCGCTCCCGCTCCAGAGTCGCATGCGTGCGCGAGAAGCGCTTCTCCAGACTCGATACACATTGATATGCGCGTGCTTTCTAAAACTAACCTGACCCGTGTTAGAATGAACCCTAAACACTGAGGCGCTGATTTGTGTCTCTCCGCTGCGCAGTCCACGATTATTGACCGTAGTGCGGACATTCACCCCACTAACAGAAGATCTCGGACATCTCAACACTTGCTCCACTGAGCCGAGCCACAGATGCGAATCAAAGTCGACTGAAGCAAGAGGAATATACGAGTCCAAGCGCGCTGTAGTGATGCTGCAAGTGGAAATGATCATATTCGTGGGTGTGATTCTGTGGATGTGTGTATTTAGTCAAGAGCCCAGCTCAAAGGTGATGGCTGATCGATACGCCGTCTACTGGAACCGAACCAACCCCAGGTGAGCGGATCGCTGTGTTTATATTCGCCGCTGCTTTGCGCCAACTTTATATACGCCACACTTTCACTTTGCATTTGCATTTATAGACAGATATTACCGTGCACGCGCTCATAGCTAATTAAAAATACAATTATTAAGATGAAGTTAAGAATAGACGCTTTATCGATGTCGCTACAGTCACGCGCATCGATTATTCGTGATTTGTTATAAATTATAAATCGTGTTTTTTTTTGTAATCAGAACAGTATAATAGCCTAGCTAACTACGTTTGTGCATATGAAGGATGCACATGTTGTATCATTAACTAAAGTCAGTAGAGATTAAACTCTCGCAGTTAGACAAAACAAATAAAAAATAATAACGCGTGATTTTTATTATGCGCGTGGATGGCACGCATTTATTGATGAATCGTCACGGTTTTGCCGTGAGCGCGAGCTCGGCCCGCTCCGTCGCTACGGGTGCCGATCCGACTTTATATTGTAAAGTTTACTTCGGTGTTTAGCTCAGTATGTGTTTAATTCTCATTCAGGTGGTTTCTTGAGCCGTGGTGCATTTTCCCAGTATGATACATATTTAAATCTATAATTAATCGAGCGCTTTTTTTCCACTGTAATTGAATTCGTGGGGCTTTGAAGCGTCCATTCACTGACAGTGAAACTCTGAAATAAGTACTGTATGTAATGTATGAATGAACACACGCGTGCTGTTTATTATTTTGATATATATCGATCCATTATTAAAAAGCAGGTGTAAACCATGTATTTATGGATATTATAAGACTGTACGTTACTGTGCAATTCTCAGTGCAAAAATAAATGAATGTTAAAATATCTTACCATGTTAAAGATGTGGTGAATGCATTTATAGATGACTTACATAAGAGCACAGTTTTTATATTTGTAGACCTAACAAACAACGATGCATTTATTTAATGCAGATTTGCAATTAATAATTTAAATGAAGAAAACGAGTTCAAATGGGCTACAGAATATATATGTATTTGTATATCAGTCACTGTTTTTCTGCATATCTATTTATTCATTAAAATCTGCAAATGTGAATATATATATGTCATAAAAGCAATGCAGTATTTATTTTTTCAATGCATCTCCAGTCGGGCGAAAGCAAGAATAGGTTGCATATCATATTTAAAAACTTGTTTGAAAGCTGCATAGATCTCTGCTGATTAGAAGTTTTGCGGTCAGAATCACTCTCCTGCGTCGAGAGTGCCGTTTATTTATGTGACACTCTGTTTAAACAGGAAAAACGCAAAGTCAGATTTCATTTGATATGTGACGCTGAAAAGCCACGGTTGCGTTCGGTCGCACGCTTTGCAAGCCAGATGAGTTCATAATTAACGAGACAAAAAGTTTAATTGCAGGTTGCTGTGCACAAAAAAGAAATATTTCTCAGTATAAAGTCTGTATTTTTTTTGTGGGGGGAAAATAACCCAAGTTCCCAGAATCACAGATGGTTTGCAGTGATTCACGTCGAGGCCTGTAAGAATCCAGTGGTTTCCGAAGCCTTTTATTGTCTTGTTTTTGCTGGAGGGAAGCAGATAGACTCACTTTTGTGTCCAGTAACTCATAATCTTGTTTGTTTGACTCGTAGAGCATCAGAATGATCTGAATTGAGAAGGGCATGCATGCACGACATGATCTGAACGCTCTAGCTCTGTTTGTATTCCTCTCATGAGCCGAGTATCAGAAGGGCAGATGGATTGACTCGGGCCGTCTGTTGGCTGTCCGAGTATGAATGGTTAATTGGTTAATTACTCGCTGCACCTTTGGCACACTAAACAGCCGTAATGAGGCCGCACCGTTTCCCATGCTCAAGAAACCCCGCTAGCCAGACTTCCTTCCCCTTTAGCTGCGACTCGCTTTATTTCTCAGTGCCACGCTGAGCAGAGAAAATGAGTGAATACAATTAGATATTTCAGGAGCTTCATTCCGGCTGTGAAGACCCGGGTGTAAGGGTCACGCGCTCTCCGAACGGAAACCCCACATACGTTCAGCTGTAACACGATAGTATGGTTGCTGGTGAAATGTTCCATGATGAACCAGTCAGAAATGTGTTCTCACTCCACTTAAACGTGCGGGACCAAGCAGCATTTCCCGTAAAACCCAAAACACAATAAATTACAGTTATTTATACATACATATATATCATTTTTTATGAGGATTAAATATGAACAAAAATACTTTTTTCTGTTTATTAAAAGGATGTTTGCAAAATAAAAAAAATACTATACATTTAATAAAAAAAAAAAAAATAACTTAATATTCCGCAATATAAGTCGCTTTGGATAAAAGCGTCAGCAAAATTATCATAATTCATAATTATTAATTTAAATTTAAAGTCACAATTTGTTTGCAAGTCACAATATTTTTATAATAAAAATTATTAGAAAATGTAAAAAAAATAAAAGTATAAAATCAGAATGTTGAAAAAATAAAAACTTATTAAATATTTCTAATAATTATTGATTAAAAATTAGCGTGCAAAGTAATTTTTATAATAAAATTGCTATGCATTTTTTAAATAAACATTTTAAAAATGACTTTTTATTAAAGTTATATTTGCAAAAAAACAATTTCGCATATTTCTACCCCTGTTTAGCCCGGATGGATTTTTAAAAAGAGAAGTTCCCACCGTTGTTTAACTATATTATTCCAGGGTTGAAACTTTCTGACCTCCGCAAACTCCACATGTAACTGCTTAAATGTATTTTATGTGCATTTTAGCACCTCTTAAATCTCCCTCTTCTGTGGGAGATTCAAAAAGTACAGTAACACATGATCCAGCTCAGCTGAGAAGCGTAGAACACGGTATGTTTCTAATGCATGTCGCTATATATGACTGCTGCTGCAAATATGAAAACACAGCCTCTTATTCTTCAGTCTTAAACAGATCCTGCTGCAATTCGGACTGACTTGACTAGTTTTGACACTGCCTATTTTCCTCTTTTAGCCTTGTAAAACTTCTCCCGCGGTATGCCAAATGTGCCGTGCCTTTTCGCTGTCGAAATTCATTCTCAAAGATGTTTCGAAGAGAGTTCAGCGGGTCCATGAGAAACCTGGTCTGGAGAATTTATTGGGATGATTTTAGAGGACATAAAGGACAGCAGATTAAAAAACAAATACGGCAGTGGATTAATGTTACCCTGCAAAAGCTCATTAGGTGCTTTAGAAGGTAGCGGGATGTTTTTTATTTAATAGGAGGAAAAAGAGCCTGGGATCTCCTGCCTGTAGTTTTTGGATAAAAAGGCTTTGTAAAGTTTGATGGCATTGCGTTGGGATTCTGCTCCGGATTAGACGTACATGAGATGCATGCTCTTCAGAATATGCATGCAGGACAAATTTATTATAGGCAACTTTCTATCTGATTCTCTGGTGTAATTAGATTTATGTAATTAATTTAGTGCGGACTCTTATTGGGTTTAATCTAAAGCCACATGTCTTAATGTTCTGCTTCGCTTTTAATACGCAGCAGAGGAATGCGAGTCAAATATGCCTGTGCTGCAGGTTTTGGTTTTGCTGGACATGTTTTGTGCATCAGCGTGATTATGATGGTTAAAATAAGCAAATGCATGAGACAGATGTTCGTGCATCGTCTGGGAGTAATAGAGCAACGTTTGAAGCAAGATCATCGACTGAGAAAGACTGTTATTTTATTTGCATAGACAATATAAATTAATTTGACATTTGAAAACCAGAAAATGATGGTTAAAAGAAATGGCAAATGCATTTAGTGAAAAGGTACCATAGCTCTACCATAGCTAGAGGTAAACCTTTTTACTTTCTACACCCAGAAACATGGACTTTATTAGCTTAAAGACACGTATTTGTACTTAAATTGGCGCCTAGATGGTACAAATGAGTATGTTTTGAAAGGGTGACGCCCCTGTGACTGCTTGTAGACCTCTTTTCTGAGAGTACGCACAAGACAGATGTTTGTAAGAGCTTGTAAAGCAAGATCCTTTCCCCGAACAAGACTGTTGTAAAGTAATGCAATTTATTTTAATTGGGTTTCTTCATAATGCATTTTTAATATTTGAAACCGGAGAGCCTCCTCCAGCAAATCATGGTTTAGATGAGCAAAACAAGTCAAAAGAGCTGTGATTGGGATGATTTACTTTTAAAAGGTTGGCCTTTATATCTTATTAATCTCCAAAAAGTGCATTTTAGTACCTTAGAGGTACATATTTTAGTACATAAATGAGTACCCAAGTCATTTGTTTTGTTACAAATGTATGTTTTTGCATCATCTGGTAATAATAGAGCTTGTAATACAAGATCCTTTTACTGAACAAGACTGCTGTAAAGTAATGCAATTTAGTTTATTTGCTTTTATTCATAATGCATGCATGAATTAATAGTTGGCTGAGAGCCTTATTCAGCAAATAATGGTTAAAATAAGCAATTCCACAAGATACGGTATATGTTTAAAGACATTTAAAGCTAGATCCTTTCTTTTGTGAAGTTAGTGCCATTTATTTTACATTGAGTTATTTAGCAGACACTTACTCAAAGCGACCTACAAGTTTTATTTGCTATTATACAAAATGCATAATTAATATAAATTCACTGTCACCGACTCTATACTGGATTTTTATTTTATTTCCCCCAAAATATACATCTTTTTAACGAAAATGTGTAATTATCAGAACGTTTAGTGACTGTTTTAGTACCTTTTTTCTGAAAGCGTGAACATGAGAGATATTTAGTAGTGATATGGCTTGTAAAGCATTCTCTTTTTACTGTATGAGACTGTTGTGGAGTAGGTGCAATTGTTTTTATGTATGTTTTATTCATAATGCATGTTTAGTATTGAATTAATACTTGAAGCTTGAGAGCCTCATCCAAAAAATAATGGTTAAAATAGCAAGTGCACTCATTAAAAAATAAAGAAAAATAAAGAAATAATCTGTCACTGAGATATTACCCTTCTAAAGATACACCTCTGCACCTGTTTTCCCTTTAAAGTGTGCATTATATTACCTTAAAAGTACGAACTTGTACTTACATGCGAGCCTGTACCACAAAAGCAGTCATAAGTGTCAGTTTTACTAACTTGGGTTTATCCATCACTGAATACTGTGCTTTGATGTGT
>JAUMHR010000305.1:269826-278624 GCA_032361145.1 Enteromius fasciolatus
ATGCATCGTTAGAAACGACTTGCTGATTTTACTCTAGAGTTTGGAATCATTTTTGATGTTTTTCGAAAGATAATAATATGAATGAAACATTCTCAAGAAACATTTCTGATTGTTTTGAATATTAAAAATAGTTTAAATATTTATTTTTGTGAAAACTGTGATGCATCTTATTTTTCAGGATTCCCATTTGAATCGAAATTTCAAAAGAGCAGCTTTTAAAAAAAAAAAAAGAAAGAAAAGAAAACATTATAAATGTCACTTTTTGATTAATATTATTGTTCTTTTAAACTGGTAACACTTTACAATGTGTCATTTGTAAACATTAGTTAATGTATTAATTAACATGAACATTATATTTATTACACTCTTGTTAATGGTAATTAATATAAATACTACGGTGGCCGAGAGAGCTCTTAAGAAAACACACGCAAACAGAAAAAAACGACAACACATTAAGAAAACATCTTCATCAGTTTGACACACAGCAAATTCTCACGACGCAACCGAACACAGAAATCAGACGAAAAATACAGACATAAATAATCTAGATAACTAATAAACCTTATTGTAAAGTGTTACCAAAAAACACAATCAGTAATACTGAAAATTCAGCCTTGCATCAAGAAAATAAATGACTTTTAACAACATACAGATTAAAAAAAAAACTGTTCAGTTGTAATAACATTTAACATTTTTTACTGTTTTTAGCATATTTGTATTAAATATACGCAGCCTTGGTGAGCAATAAGACATAAAAGAACATAAAAAATAAATTATTTAATCTTATTTAACAGGAATAAATAACATTTTAAAATATAATCAAATAATAAAAAAAATATGTAAATAATTTTGGAAGCAGAAGAGCAATTTGGACACATTAATTCATCCCTACTGAAAAAAATATTGTAATTTTTAGTAATAAAAAAAATATATTATATGTAACACAATCAGTGATTGTGTGATGCATTATTAAAATTAATTGCTTTTTACAATATACATTATTCACATAGAAAACTGTTAAATTGTTTAATTTGACAATTTTTAAATTTTTTAAATCATATTTCTGATCAAATATATGCAGCCTTGGTGAGCAATAAGTCATAGAAAAAAAAAATCAGCTTAACAGAAATAAAATGGTAGGATATAATATATAAGATATAATAATGTATAAATATAATTAAAAAAATTATACATTTTTAATATAATCTTTTCAGAGTATTACTGTAATTACTAAAGATCAAATAAAAAACAACAACCAGTACTTTCAAACCTTTAACCCTCAGTGTATATTCCTCCTCCTCCCAGTAGCCGGATGTAATCGTTATGTGTTGCAACGATGCAGAAAAGTACAACTGAAGCGTACGTCTTGAACAATAGCATGTTGCTCACATTCCAGTGAAAGCCGAAACCGCGTCATTAGTTAACAGCCTCTAATTAACAGGTTTGCCATTTGTGCGGCGCAGATTTACCTGGAGCTTGTTTTACACCTTACCTTCCCTCAGTCGCCCAACTCCCTTCCACAGAGAGCATGTCTTTTGTGTTTGTGAACAAAGAGCGCTGGGGTTGTGTTACTAGCTTCCAGCTCAAGAAGCAACCCAACACAGCCGCTACAAAGAAGCTTGTGGGAAACTCTTAATCTTCAGGTGAACACGACACCTGAGAAACAAGCGCATGAGGACATGTTTACGGTCACTAACACACAACCCACGGGCCCTTTACGTCCACCGTTTGCTTGCTTTGATTTACTCTAATGGCTGATATAGCCATGTCATCTCCAGCCAAAACCAGAAACCTCTGCCAGTAAAAGACACGCGTCCATCCAGAATAATAAAACGAACCGAAACATAAATATTTCCATAATGAGATGAGGTAATACGCCTGTAGAAATGTGTCCTGCTGCGTGAGCAATTAGCGGTGTGGAGAAAAAGCACTCTGTCCGAGCAGACTTTACAATGCTTTTATGGCATGTATGAGCAGCTACAATGCAGCCATAAAGCATCTGATAGACGCATTAGTCCAGGAAACGTATAAAGAGAATTTATGAGCGCTTTCTCTGTGAGAGCACCTTCAGAAGATCCCGTCAGATCCACCAGTTATTTATTAGCGCGGAGCAGCGTCCAGATATTTGTGACGTGCAATTTTGGTTTGTTTACATCCCTGGTGGGATTTCTTGATGATGTTGTGAAATTATATTGTGTTGCACAAACTGCGTTGAATTTATTCATTCATAAAAAAATAAATGTGTAAACTTGGATAAAAATAAATGCAAAATAATTTTTTTTTATTATTCATTTATTTATTCACTCTCTTAAATTTAGTGCCGTCAAATGATTAATTGAATTCAAAATAATGTACATTTTTGTTCACATAATATTATTGTTTATACTAAATACACAGACACAAACACATGTATGTATGTGTTTAATAAAAATAGGTTATTTTTTATTTATTAGATATATTTATATATAAAATAAAATATAGGAATAAAAATATCTAAATGTATAATCATGTAAATGTTTTCAAAATATATACTGTATGTGTGTGTATACATAACAAAAACAAACACAGTATATGCACATACATAACCAAAACCTTCAAATAAATTAATGTTAATAAATCTACCATTAACTGGCAGATTTAGTCATTTATTTATTACTTCATTGAATGAATGAATCAATCAATAATTAAATAAAAGCATACATACATTAACAGAAACCTATGAATATGACAATGTGCAAAAAAATTATAAAATTTAATTAATAATTTATTTAATAATTGAATTAAAAAGTTAATTTCAAACAGTTTTTGATGACAAATTTGTATTAAATCATAAAATAGAATCCTGAAAAAATTAAATGGCAAGCACAGAATATAGCAGGAAAATATTGAGCTGACTTACTCTACTTTAATAGTGAAGAAACATGGAGAAGTGTGATAAAAATTGATAGCGTATGATATGGACTATATATTGTGTTAATGGATTCACATGGAAACTGTGGAAACGATCGTACCCTGCTGAAAAAACCCACTCATAATTATTTTCTTGACTTTTTGTTATTTGCGTCATTCATTGGCCTCATTATAGCTGGAGCCATCTTGTAATTAAAAAAATGTAACTGTCAGTTATGAAAACAGTAATTGTGTTCGCTGCCTGGCCGTTTCTCCTAACGAACTCTTCAGTATCAGCTCTTAAATGAGCTTTTATCAGCACAATGATCCTCACATCATGTCCAGTGAAGAGTTTAGTTATTTAATACTCTTCTCTTCTAATAGCTTTCTTTTGTCTTCATACAAATCATCTTTCATTCTTCGCTTTGTAGTGTTTGATTTATCTGAAATTAAAATTGTCCATAATTTATTCAGTTTGTCTTATTTAATGTTTTTAGGTGTTAATTATATTGAATTATTAGAGTTCAATTATTATTTATTACTAAATATTACTGTATATTTTATACATATGAGATATTATTTTCTTTTGTCTTATGCTTTGGCACTTTTGTGTTTTCATATTTTTATTGCAACTTGAACCAATAACAATTTATTAAATTATTTTAGATAAATTCTGGCTATATATATATATTTATGTATATTTTTATACATAATATTTCACAATATGATCATATTTTATTTTTTAATCCTTAATATAATTCTGCTTGTGGTTCTTCTTCCTCCATTCATTTTTTTTTTCAGATTTTTTTCTGTTTAATTTAATTGCATTTTTGTTTTGCGAGCAAAAAATATCCTACATTTTCCCTGATTTTCCCTGAATTTAATCGTCTCTCTTATTCATTTATATATTTTTAGATGTACAAGTTAGAATAAGCATGCTTTCTGAATCTTTACATAAATGTTACACTGTAACATGCTTTAAAGCAAAATGTGAAGTTTTATTCTCCAAAAGCATATTTAAAAACCCATACGTGCTTTCGATGGACATAAAATCACTTTTGTACATTTCTTTTGACGCAGACACCAAAAGTTTATGAACAACCTTCAAGTTTATGGACCGGATGCTTTATAAAACAGGCTTCAGTATTTGTTTTAGTGTCTTTATTAAACTGATTGTGTGTGTGTAGATGAAGGATCTTCTTGATGAAGGTTGATCAGTGTTGTGTTGCTGTCTGCTGTAGTTGTGATCTGGAAGCAGGTTTTTCGGTGTGTTTGTTGGATGCTGGAGGGCCATGGCGTGTCGCTAAGTGCCCGGCGGCGTCTCGATCACGTGGCTTTGGCTTGGAGTTTTTCCCCGATGGCTTTTGGCACGCAATGCTGGAGCTCCGAGCGACCAACCAGAGGCTCCAGAAACACCGTCCGAAGACGTGAAGCGCAAAGGAGCCAATGACAGGAGACGGCTGCATCGCTATGCGTTGCTATGCACAGGGAGGAAATGCTTTGTTAAATCTGACTTGTGTCGCCTTGATCTAGCGCTTACCAGAGTGAATATGATCTGGGTCATGTCGTAGCGAGAGACTCGCGCTTCAAAGAGCACTTTCTCTTTAATGAGATTATTTCTGTGGGGTTTTCCTTTTACTCGCCGTTTTCTGCCATGAATAAAATTCACTGTTTGTGTGTATTTTGTTTTAGAAATCACGAGCGCAGTTCAGCATAAAGCGCAAATTCTGTCTGAAAAGATGCTGAGTTAAGCCGTTTGCAAAGTCATAAAAGTTTGCAAAGGTTATTTTCACTAACTTCAGTATTAACAGCACGCTTACATTTATGCATTTGTCATTTAAACATATTACTTCTCTTTATACCGTGCATGAACAGCATCAATATTTGCATTCTGCAAACAATATGCTGTATGTGTTTATTTATACTTCATGCGGACAGATCTATTTATACTCTCATATTTTTTTTCACTTAGTGGTTAGTTATTGCGTTTGTTTAGTTATAATTGTATTACATATTTGCAGGACAGTTGTAATTATTATTATTGTTATTTTTATTGTTTTTGTTTTATTTATTTATTTTTGTTTTTTACAAAAATGTGTGATTAATTATATATATTTAA
Source organism: Enteromius fasciolatus (assembly GCA_032361145.1). Taxonomy (NCBI): domain Eukaryota; kingdom Metazoa; phylum Chordata; class Actinopteri; order Cypriniformes; family Cyprinidae; genus Enteromius; species Enteromius fasciolatus. The sequence continues at coordinate 274,835 of JAUMHR010000305.1, forward strand.
AATAAATAAAAAATATTAATTGTTAAATGTGTAAAAATTGTAATAATAATATTAATAATAATATATTCAATAATAATATATTATTTGTTTTAATTATTATTGTAATTATTAAAAATATAAAATTAATTATAGTTTTTAATATATTTATAATATAAAAAAATGTAAAATGCATATATAATAATTTAAATAAAAAAATAAATAATATTAATGGAAAATAAAATACTAATAATACTAATATACTAATAAAATAAAATAAAATAAAGTGCATAACTAATGTAAATAAAATAATGAAGAAAATAATTCTGGCCGCTGTATTTATTTCAGGCTGTTTCCTGGCATACTCAGCCAGATACTGAAAGAAAAAAGAAAACAAACCGTGTGAAACGGAGCTGGCAGAAGGTCCGGCGTATTTACACTTTACACGTCGTGCAAAGAGCCACTGGCAGACTTTCACAGGTTCGTTTGTGCCGTTGCATGATTTGCATAACCCGCGTGTGTTCGGACTCAGACTGTGTGTGAATAAACAGCGTTATCAGCGGAAGCGCTTCATTCTCACTCCGTCCTCTGGAGAGTTTGCTGATCACAGGCCGAGGTGGGAAGGTTTGGGCGTCCCGTGAAATGCTCTTTTCACCTGCACTGAGAAACCAGTCTGCAGAATTAAAGCACAGCACATTGATTTTTTCCCCCTCTCTTTCCCTTTTTTAATATCCTGCTGCCATTGCCTGACTCACAAAATCACCAATCAATATCACATCTGCATTGTGATAAAATCGCAGAGAAAGGGTCGTGCAGGAGGCTTTTCTCTGGCAGCATCACTGTATAAAACACAAACTACACTCCGACTGCATTTACAGATAAGCTCGGACCACATGCTCGGCTTTAATTAAAGCATGATCGATCAGACACAGATGTGGAGACAGTGAGGCGTTTGAGAACTTTTAACATTTTAATTGAGTGCATTTCTTCAGATTGCAGAGACCAGCAGGTTCTTGCTTCAATCTGAAGTTTACGTCATACTTAGCTACTTGCATCAAAAAATAAGTATTGTGTTCATATTGTATTTCAGGTGCTGTTGAGGTGGATGCGGGTAAAGTTAGGAACAGGTTTTGGTGGTGTGGGTAGGTTAATGTGTAAAGGATGGGTCAACAGTGTATGTAACAGTACAGATGTAATTACATGTAGTTAATTTTAAAAATATAAGTACAGTGTACTATAATTAATTGAAATGCAAGTAGACGGTAGTGAAGGCCTCCTGATATAAAGGCAGAATATGATTTTTTAACGTTTGTAAATGCCTGTGTATGATATATCGTCATATAAACTGAAATCATTAATTAAATCTATTAGTTTCAATAAAACATATTTCAAAATCTTTTTGCATTGTATGATTTTTTTAATTAAATAAGATGCAAATCTGATATATGTAGATAATTAATTTAATATGAAATATATTGTCATACTAATACAAAATGCATATATAAAATATTAGAAATGGGAACGATTACATAGATTAACATATATATCTAGCTCATACAAATATGTTTATGTACATGTAATGCATTTTTGGACATACAGTGTATGTGACAAGTTTATTTATTATAAAATCTGTAGTGTGTGTGTATATATATATATGTGTACACACACACACACACACACACACATAATTAACATCACTGAAGATAAGGGACAAATGAAAGCAATATTAGAGCCTCCATGTGTTAGATGCACTTGTGCATTAGATGCTGTTTTTCTTATTTAGATATATATATTTTTATATCTGCAGTGAATGAATTCTATATTTTTGGCTTGACTGTCTTGAACATGTTTGCACAGATGAAAAGAGTTTTTCTCTCTCTTTTTATTGTCTGGCTGAAAGTACAATAGATGAGGAATGCGCTCACAGTCTCTGCTCTTCATGTTCGGCTCTCTGTCACACACACACACACACACACACACACACACACACACACACACACACGTTTCTTTTGTTAAAGTCAGCCCGTCTGACCGCTGTGATCCAAGCCAAACAGCTCATGATGAATCCTGCTGACTCAGGACGTCCACGACAGACCACACTAACTGAAATCAGTCTCTCGTTACAGCAGATATGCTGGATATTATTGTTATTAAAGTCAATGTGAAAACATATGCAGGGCGTGAATTGATTTTATCACAAGGAGCTTATTGGATGATGAATAGTGGGTGTTTCAGAGCTGAATGTGGGTTCATATTACATTAACGTTAACAGCATTACATTACGTCTTTATAAGACTTTAGAAAGGCTGAAATGATGTCAGCTGAAAATAATTAGAGTTTCCTGTTGACTTCAGCATTACACTGAAGAACAGGACAAGTCTGGGCTTGGTAAGGGTCCTTAATGTTTTCTTCCGCTCACCAAGAGTGCATTTATTTTATTAAAACTGTAAAAAAATATAAGATATAAAGATATAAACTCACAATCGTAAGTTCTAAAGTCAGAATTGCAAGATATAAACTTATATAAGTGCTAAAGTCAAAATTGAAAGAAATAAAGTCAGAATTGCAATAAATAAACTCACAATAGTACGTTATAAAGTAAATTCTAACTTCAAGTTTTTGTTTCTACAATTCTCACAATTTTTCTCTGAATTCTCTGAAAAGAAAAAAAGACTGAATTGCGAGTTTATATCACAATTGTGTTAAACTGCAGTTTATTTCTGTGAAGCTCAGCTGTATTTTCAGCAACATTACTCCACTTTTCTGTCTCATCATCCTTCAGAAACCAATATACTGATTTGTTGCTCAAGAAACATATTTCGGTGGAAACTGTGATACATTTAATTTTTAAGGATTCACAGGTGAGTAGAAAGTTGAAAAGAACAAGATTTGTTTGGAAGGGAAATCCTTTCTAACATTACGAGTGTGTTTTCTGTCACTGCTGATGGGAGTGAAGCGTCTGATGTGGGGTTTTTGGGGTGTGGTTGGTCTGGTGGCTGTTTTTACTTCTCTCTCAGATTAGACCCCATCTGTTGGATGGCGTGGCGTTTTACTCGTGTCCTGCCCGTGATATCTCTTGTAGTGTTTTAAAGGCTTGTCATTACGGAAATTCCCCCTTTTTCCCCCGCTGTGAGTAATTATCTCAGAGAGAGGGCCGCATTACAGGGGGCGAATGTCTGTCGCTCATGTCTCTCAAATCTTCTTTCAAGGTCAGTGTTTGTCCAGGGATCATCCCCACGGCACACACACACACTTTCCTCACTGCTCTTTGTTGTCTTGAGTGTAAAAGTGCTGCGAAGGATTTTTTACATCAAAATTACACCAAAATAGGCTTTTTATTCATGCAAATGTTACAGTAATTCATTTTTCGGGCACCTTTGTGTAGTAAATTAATGATGCCTGTATAATCTGTACAGACTATTTTTTATACATTTTTATATATATATATATATATATATATACACACATAATATGTAGTTCATATCAATAATGTGGGGATAATAATGTGTATTAAAAGTGTGCTTAATTTAGTCAAATCTGAATTTACTAGTAATATATAAATTACAATATGTTTGCTTAACCTGAAAAATAAAGCTTTTTGATGAGAATTAGATTTTTTACCAAATATTTTCTGAAAGAATTATACTGTATATGCAATATATACAATATGTTTGCATAACTTAAAAATTCTAAAAATTAAATTTGTTACATTGTATATATTTGTGTGTTTATGTGTGTGTGTGTGTATATATATATATATATACTGTAGTAATATACTGTATTATATTCATATCTGTATAATATAGAAAAAAAG
>JAUMHR010000305.1:286810-299449 GCA_032361145.1 Enteromius fasciolatus
ACTAGTGTGTTTTTGCTCAACTAATGCTTAATTGTGAACAAATTAACCATTAATTAATGATTAACTAATGCATTATTCTGGACCCCTATTCTGAAGGGTTACCTTACATTATTTTACATTTCATTTCTTGTCTTTTTTAACTGCTATTTTACTGCTGTTTGATAACTTATTTTTCAGGGGTAAATCTTTAAAATAAAAAAAGTTCTCCAGAATCGTGATCTTTACTTTTTAAAAAAAAATGTAATTCTCATTTTATCCAGAATCGTGCAGCTCTAATGACAGTGTCGTGTAAACATGACTGCAGACGTGAAAGCAAAGCAGACATACCGATTCATTTTAGTGAGTCATTTACCACTCAAAACTTGTGACTTTGATCATTCAGTTCAAGTGATTCACTAGCAAAAACCAGATCTAAAACAGGCATTCATCGAATTTCGACATCACTTATAGTGATTTTTAAAAGCAAGCAGTGATAGGTGAAACAGAGCTTTTTGAAACATTGTTTCATTCATAACGAAACTTCAAAACACTGTTTAGACTGGGACTTTGGAGCCAGTTTGTGAATTGTTTGATTCATGCCGGAACTTCAAGTTGTTTGTCACGAATCATTTAGATCGGGACTTTCAGAGCATGTATAATTAATAATTTGATTCAGATCGGCTCTTTGGTAAATTAGCCTCTTACTCTCTGGGAATATTTTGGGGAATTCCGCCTGCTTTGGCCTACCACAACTAAAAAGCTTCCCATACCCACATGCAGAGGTGTATATGCAAAAGATTGGTATCATTTTAAAGGAAACCTTTTGAAGTTACATAAAACACTGTTGAAATTGATTAAAATTTTTGTATATATTGTCTGTGTTATAATAAAGACAAAAAAGAGGCGCTATTTTATTTTATGGAAACTGAAATTTGAAAGTGTATAGTTCAGGCCCTGAGTGCCTCAGCTCCCTGCAAACTATTTTATTTGTTTCCAACACATGCCAGCAAGTTTATTTATTAGAAATTTATTTCTATCATAATCTATGCAAGAGTTATTCTATTCCAGCTGTAGGGAAGAATAAAACCCTTTTTTTAATACAATTTCCGCCTACCCAAATTTTAAGTCTCCCCATACCAACATACAGTGGAATAAATGCAATATCTTGGTGTCATTTTAAAGACAACCCTTTGAAATTACATAAAAAGCTGCTGTAAGTTATAAATATTATTATATATGTTGTCTGTCCTAAGATGAACCATGTCAACACAAGGCGCTTTTACGTAATAGTACATAGTACATAGTGTAATTTACGTGTAAATAACTGTTACAGTAAAATAAATATCAAAGATTCATATCTGCATTATGTAAATAGAGATTCTAAGCTTTCAAATGGCACCACATATGTGTTATCGGTGCACACAAACCTTTAAAAATTAAAGGCACAATTTGAATATGTATTTTTGGACCCGCCGGCAGGTCCGCAGAGAAGAGGAGGTTAGGTGCAGGTTCGTAAATCATTTGATTTAAATCAGGAATTCAGTGCAGAATATTCTTTCCTTTACAAAACAGTACTAAATATCAAACCATCAAGACTGTACAATTAAAAAAGAAAGAAACAAAGGAAGCAAGACAAAGTACATGGTTCATTTTTGCCGGGGATGTTGCCAGGTTAACAAATAAATAAATAAATGTACACCTTAAGAATGAACACAGATATTCAGTTTTCACTGATTTAGATTTAACAGTTTCAGTTTCCATGTACTTGTCCAGAATCATCTCAAAAGAGAGATTTGGAGCCAGATTTGATGAAGTATGAAATTAAGATTTAGCCAGCAGGAAATACAAATTAATTTCCTATATTCTCTTTAATTTCCTCAAACATTTCAAGGAAAACATGAAAGCGGAAAGAAAAGTCACTGACAAAATGAGAATTCAATCCGAATTTCTGTGAGTAGGTTCACTCTGAACCTTCCTCAGAAGAGACTAAAACAGCCCCTCATATACATTATTGTGCATCAATGTCTGAAGAACACGCTAAAATAAAAAAGCTCTCTTTATGAATATGTTGGCTACCATAGCTATGGTAGAAATGCTGGGGAAGATATTCTTGTGGTTTTCAAAAACAATGGTTACGAGGCACACATTTACCCATAGACACCTATGGTTGAACCGGGCATTGCTGTCACTTGAATTGTTTTCAGATGTTTCAGTGTGAACTGGCACCTTTCGAAAGCGCAATTGCACACGATGAGCGATTTAGGAAAAAGAAAACATCATTTCCGAATGCTCCGGGATTAATGGCCGTAGCCTCCAGCATCCGTTCACACGAGCCGTAATGAGAGTCCTGGAGCCTGTAATCAGGACTGATGCCTTCAGATGCGAGCATCCAATTCTACTCATCAATATCCTGGAGAGTTTCCTATCGGGTTCCTCAGAGTCCAGCATCGGGTTTCCGCCGAAATCTAGTTTATGCGTCCAGAGAGGACATGAAACGCCAGAAATATGACCCACATTCATCATGAGGAAGAATTTAAGGAAATTAAGAATGCAATGTTCAGGCTTCTTCGGCAAATGGGCCTGTAGGATATCTGATCCCATGATATCCATCGCTGGAGATGACGAGATGTTTGGGAGAGTCCTGCACATCATCATCATCATCATCATCATCATGAAGATTTCACTCAGGAGAACCAAGAAAACTCGTATCTGGTGACCAAATGAAGACTGATCGCCGCGTGTGTGTCAGAATTCATCAACATAATTTCATTTATTTCCATTTCCTCCACCCGTGCAACACGTGTGATGTGTTTGGATCGTCATTACCAAGCAGAAACCGTATCAGCTGCTCGCTGCATTCAGGTGGAGGAAAAAACCAGGACAAATGAAAGGTGATTCTTCACTGGACTGGAGAGATAAGAAAAGCCAATAAGAGCCTGAGCTCCTGAATGGCCCCCGGTGACATGTGCGGTTCACAGGATTTGACTGGTGGAGTTTGTGATTAACATCCACTATTCGGCCCCGGGGAAGAAAGAGAGAGTATAAAGATATCCTGTTTAGCCTTCAGCGACCACAATATCTACCTCAATGAGACACATGTGCTCCGGACATCTGATCGGGTGTCACCGGTGAGGAGAACACAGCCACACACACACACACACACACACACTCATGTAGAGTCTCCATGTTTTCTGGGGTCTCTCTCTTCATAGGTGTAATGGTGTTTCTACTGTACAGACTGACCCTACACCTAAACCTACCCCTTACAGGAAATGTGTGCATTTTTAGATTTTCCAAAAAACAATATTTAGTATGTTTTTTTAAACCTTTAGAATTAAAGGGACACTGAAAATGTCATCATAAAACACCTTCATATTGCAATACCTACAGTATGTCATAACCTATGTCCTCATAAACCACATAAACCCACACACACACACGCACACACGCCTGTCACAGTATTTACATCACTATTTAGAATCAAACAGAAGTCCTGCATTTAAATCTATTGGATGCAGAAATGCAATTTGAATTTAAAGGTGTGTAGAATTCAAGTGAACTGGAATTCAAAGGAATTCATATAACTTCATATCATATCTTTTTGTGGTTTACAAATGCAAGTCAAACCTTTAGACATGGAATAGAGACACTGTCTCTTCCTGAGGTTTATAGAGAGACTAATATAATAATAGATACTGTAAAACAATAGAACGATAGATCAGTACAAATCAATATATTATTATGATATGATTTCTGAAGATTGACACTGGAGACTGGAGAATGATGCTGAAAATCAACATTTATTCACTAAGAATAGTGACTTTGATGTTTGAAGCATCTTGGTCCAACACCAAAGCGTTTAAAACATGCCATGACATCATCACTGTACATGGCTAAAAACATAACAACACGGTCATTTCTGAGTGTGTAAAGGTCAAGGAAAGCAAGATTTCTTCCAGATTTCTCAAGACGCATTGAGAAGGTTCAGCAGACCCTGATGAAAATCATTTAGATGCTCAGCTTTTTACTAATGGCCTCCCAGTGGAGCCGGGCCTGAAACACTTTGGAGGTTTCTGATAGCTCTATCGAGGCGGAGAGACTAACACACACTCCTGAAATCACTTTTTTGGAATCACTCCTGTCAGCTTCTCTAACCCGAGTCCAAGTCAAGCGTCAGTCTGCCGGGAATGACTGTCATTCTCTCTGAACAAAATGGAATTTGGCCGAGCGGCTGCACAGATCCGTCTCAGCGAGGTACTTTAATGTTACAGCGAGCCTCTCCACCGAAATGTCACAGAAATCATCATCAGCCATCGTCTCGAGAGAGAGAGAGAGAGGGATGTCTGAAATCGACCTGGCCAGATTCCAATATCTCCATCCAACTCCCTCATCTTTATAATGTCATACATTTCACTGGAAAACAACATTGTCACAGAAGGCGGCATCACTCATGCAGTCGGAGAGCCAAGCCTCCCCATTAACCCGAGTCCTTCACGTCCCCAGACGTGCAGCAGTAGTTCATTTTTCCAGCACCACAAGGGTAAGTACACTATTTCAATTGACCTGGCAGCGTACAGATGCGGCACTCGGCCGTCTTCACTTTACCTCGCTGAAATAGGCTCTTTCTGACAGACGAGCGTGTGCGTGAGCAAAACACGAATCATTTCACCGCGCAGGGTAACTTAACTTTCCATGTAATGTTTTTCCTCAAGAGTGAGAACATTCCCTTCCTGAGCCACAGATGTCCAATAACACAGACGGGAGGATCCCTGACAAACATTTATTCGTCAAAACATCCAGTGTTTAAAACTATTTAAAACCATTTTCCCACCCATATATGTGTCCCTGGACCACAAAACCTACTTGCTGGAGTATTTATAGCAATAGCCAAAATTGTATGGGTTTTTCTTTTATGCCCAAATCATTAGGACTTAAAGTAAAAATCATGTTTTTACAAAAGAAGATATTTCGTACATTTCCTACTGTAAATATATCAAAACATTTTTGATTAATATGCATCGCTAAGAACTTAATTTTAACAACTTTAAAGGAGATTTTCTCAATATTTAGATTTTATTGCACTCAGATTCCAGATAGTATCTATTGTCCAATCATAACAAACCATACGTCAATGGAAAGATCATTTACTCAGTTTAGCTCTCCGATGATGTATAAATCTCAATTTCGATAAATTGACCCTTATGACTGGTCTTGTGTTCCAGGGTCATGCAAATTAATACAAACACTAAAATTATGGGAACGTTGCTTTTGAATGTTTTCTGAATTTTCATTCATTTAACTTTTTGAGCACATGATGAGAATGTTACTTTTGAATGTTTTCGGAAAGTTCTGAAGCATGTTGTAACATTTAAAAAGGCTAGACAACCATCCAAATAAGATACGAAATAAAAAGTTTATTTTTTGTGCCAAGAAGAACTTTTTAGGTTATGTGAACTTTAATGAAACATTTTATTTTAAAGATTTTGCAAACTACAGAGGAACATTACTTTTTAATGTCATCTCCAAACATTCTGAAACAAGTAGTAACATTTAAAAAACATTTGACAAATGTCCAAATTAAATATTTTAGAAATAAAAAATTCCTTTCGTTGTTTTGTCTTTGAGCTAAAATTCGGAGAACATTATTAAGGACAATATAACTCTCAACGAACGTTCGTTTAAAGTTACTGGAAGAATGTTTGATTAGAACTTCGATTTTATCAGTTTTATGGAAATGTTACTTTTGAATTTTTCGAAATGTTATTAAAAACTTTTTTTGAACACTTTTAAAAACCAGAAAACTCATTCTATTAACAATACTGGAAGAATATTTGTTCATAATCAGGAAAGATTCCATCCAGGTTTTAAAATGTTTTAAAGCCTGATTTTTAATGAGGAAGATACTTTTTTCCTTTTCTGAGAAATTCATTTAATATGAAAAAAAAAAAAGTTAAATGAATGTCCAACAAAAAAATAAAAATAATAATTGTGAACTAATGTTCTGAGAGTGTTATTAAAGACCAGATAACTCTGAACGTTTGTTGATAACTTTGAGAGAAGAACGTTCTGTTTACATGTATTATAATAACCGCAGGGGTCCATGCATCCAAATCTTTTTTTCATTAAAAACTATATTATTAGCAAAACAATCAACATTTTTAATTGTTCTTTTCTTATGAACTTGATGCCTCTCTCTCTTTATTAACAGCAGTATGTTCTTCAAGCATTACACTGCTGTTTGCAGCCCAAAGAAAACAATAGCACATTAAACTGTTCGCTGGCAGACGCACACCACATCCTGGAAAAAATCATTCCAGGCCATCTGTAATCTTCATAATTAGTTCCAAACAGAAGTGAATCTAAATCGCCCAGCATCGGTAGCAACTGAAATAAACTGAAGCGATGGCAGTGACAAGCCCCGCTCAGTTCATCATGAATCATCGTGTTTTTTTCTTCACTGATCTCTGATCAGAGTTCATATTCCAGCCGAGTCAAAGGAATGATTCATACAATAGCTCAGAGACGAATCGGTGAACATTTAATGATTTGTGCCGTTGGTGTAAATAAGGTCTGGGCATCTCCATCTCTGTCAGACTGATCTCTGCTGCGGCGTGATTCATGAGTCTGTCAGATCCTCTACATACACACATACATTACAGCTCTGCTCCGCTGATTGTGCGCAGCGTATTTACTGTCATAATCAGCGTAAATCAACCAGACGCGCCGTCGAGCTGCCAGGACTTCAAGAAGATCTTTCTGTTTTGTTCCAGATGATAAGAACTTGAGCCTTGATGGCCCGATATATCCCACTGTGCAAGGGTCATAGGGTCACGGTTTAGATTAGAAGTCAAAACATTCGTCCATAAAGTAACACTAGTAAAAACATTCTCTATCTACACATATCTACATATTCAACTTTTAATCAGTTTTATTTGGAGCATTACTTGTGCACAATGCATATTTCTTATTAATAAGCCTAAAATGCGTGTTCATGTCACTATTATTGAGGATTGTGTAATATTGCCCTTTAAATGCTAAATATTTAAAGTGCATCTGAAGTATACTTGCAATAATTCCACTTTAGCACAATCAAATATACTAAGCATGTCTTTAATTAGACTTCAACACAATTAAAGTGCATCAAAGTAAAAAATGAGTTACAACTGTAATAATATCTTTCCTTTTAACTGTGTTTTTGTACAAATAAATGCAGCTTTGGTGAGCATTTTCCAACAAAACTCTTGTGTATAAATCACAAATGCATTTTGAATATACATATATATATATATATATATATATATTATATCAGTGGCTCTTTAAATGTAGTTAAACTAACTTCTAAACTAACCAGCCACAATTGCGTCAGTTCACAGCAAAGAAAAAATCCTGTACTCACCAATCGAAATGCATCTAAAACAAGACAGGCCTACATTTCCCTGAGAAAACAAACTGCATTTAATATAAAATCTAGTTTTCACAGAATGTAAAGTACCTTACACCCTGTCGTGTTTCATACATAAACCTCTCTAAATTTGGTGGTAAAACCATCACCGTCGCAAACACCTTGATAAAAAGCAGAACCTGAGCGGAACTGTAATCTAACAAGCTCTTAAATAAAACAGCAAACAGCAAACAGCTCTCACAGATGAGCGGAAACACCAAAGAAAAAAACTCAAGCGTAAACCGAAACCAAACATTTATGCGTTTCAGACGCCCCGCAACACAGCTCCAGCCGCTTCCAAGCCTTCCAGCTTCAAGATTAATCGCTATATTCGCAGTTTTTTCTCAGAGATGTGGTCTGTCCGTCGGCACGTCGTTACGTTGTCATCCATCAGTGTCTGCAAACATTGGAAGGCATTCAGTCGCTGCACGTGAACCGAATATGCTCCATCCGATCGGGAGGATCTGCCAAGGCCTTCCCAAGACGGATCTCCCTTCCTTCCCACCTGAACTGCATCGTTTTTCCAAACAGTGTGGGATATTCCCTGGGAAAATAAGAGCAAATCCCACTTGTGTGGAGGTGGTTTCTGCTTAAAGAAATGATGAAGCGCAATGTGAGTTCAGTGATGATTCTTCTCCGTCCGGCACCACAAATCCAGGGCACAAAGAGGTCTGATGGTTTGATAACCCGATGAAAGAGTAAAACGAATGCCTTCGTGTCATCAGCTATAACGTATGGCTCCCTGCAGCTGTGTAAATAGGATAATGGCTACTGTCATCTTTTTTAAAGCTGCACCTCTAAGATTTGTAGACTTTGCCATAATGAGCCGCAGTTAAATAATTCAAAACGAGTTTTTCATGTAAGCCGGTGACTTATTGCACTTCATCCGTTCCTGCTTCTATAACGACATGCATGTACCGGATGGCTTTAATACATCACAGCTTTCTTGCTGCTTATACATTATTGAGCTCCACATATAATGATCAGACTCAGATCTAATCCCTCATCAGCAAACACCAACATCAGGCTGCTGTAATGATGAGAGGAATATGCATATTTAAAAGCGCTTTAATCCAACCTGCCCGCTTTCATTGCTAATGCACATTGAAGTTTCATGCTCTGCTGTAGCTCATCATACATATTCATTGCATCGGCGTCGGAACGTGTGTTAGCTGCCACATTAGGATGAACAGGGTTTACTAATGTGAGAAACGACTGACAAATTGCTACAATCACGTACCAAAAACTTCAATCGCTTCATATCACTGAAGAAGCGCAATATAATTTCACTGCGTGAAAATCACTTGAGGTGGATCAGCAAAGAAAACCAGAGAAGGAAAGTCTATCGGCTCTGAATCTGAATCTCTGAATCTAACATTGATTTCTGAAAGATCATTGAAGGCTGGAATAACGATGGTTTGACCGCAGGAATAAATTGCATTTTATAATATATTTACATAGAAAATAGGTATTTGTAATAGGAATAATATTTCACATTTTTACTGTATTTTGTAGCAAATAAGCGCAGCGCTGCCGAGCAGACATGGAGAACGTTCAAAAAATAAACCGAGCTGAAACTTTCAAACAGCAGTGTAGATAAATAGTCATATAACAGAAACATAACAGTACTTTGGCAAGCGATCCTAATGATTTTCAGCATCTCATCCATTTCTGTGACAGGAATCCTCTAAATGATTCGCTTGTGTTTTCCAGTATCTCTCTTATTGAACAGAACTCCATGTGACGGTTTCATCGAGCGATCGTAGATCAACAGTGCAGGAATGTAATCGCTGCACAAAGACACACCCATCAATTCTTATAAAACTAAAACTCCAACCCAACAAAAACTGAACCAAACTGTCATGGGAAAGACAAAGAGAGTCTGCAGATACATTTTCACTCGCCTTCGGATTCAAATGAAAATGCATGGTGTTCCCAAACAAGCTGAATTAAAGGTATTGTTTTATGTAAAAATGTAAATTAGCTGTTCATTTACTCACTCACAGGCCATTCCAGATGTAGATGAAAGAAGATTTTTAGCTGAAACCACATTTATGAAAATAGAAAAAGCATACTAAGCAATGCAAAATTAATATCTGTGGCTCTTGACAATATGTTAAGGTCTCGTGAAGCAAAATGATCAGTCCGTGCAAGAAATTAAACTAACTGTAATCCAGAGCTTCAGGCAAAGCTGGAAATCTGCTTCTATTCTGTTAACTGGTTTGTTTTAATGAACTGATTCACTAGTTCGTTTACACAAGAAGAGGTGCATTTCACCCCACTATTCAATTCTGTTTCCTCAGTTCAGTGACTTTTGGAGGAGCTAAAGTGCTAAATAAGTTTGTCATAGGATCGGAAAAGTCCTATTTTGAGTTGGAGTGACTGTCAGGCGTCTGATAGTGAGTTTTGATTCAAGGATTCATATGCGCTGTGATGAACGCTAATTTCCCGGTACAATGAAATTGCTTATTTGCTGCCCACAGCGAATGCCAAGACAAGTGCACACTACGTAGAAAATAAACACACACATACACAAATGGAGATTATGTCCTGTATAGAAATAAAGTCTATGAACATCTGTATGTGCGAGTGTGCAAAAGAATAGCACAGTAGCAAATTGAGTGCAACTACATGATAATAATAGCAGCAGTAACATTAACAATGTGCAAACTGAGCTGTAGCAATTCATTCCAATGATTCCACGAGACAGAAGAGACTAGTCTGTGTCCACTAGCTACCTGTTCTGTGCGAACGGATTCTCACGAACCAGTTCAAAAGAATGATTCATTAAAGAACCGAACATCACTCGTTTGCATGTAGAAATGTACAATATTCTGTAAAGCTGCTTTGCAACAATTTGTATCATGAAAAGCGCTGTACAAATAAACTTGAATTGAACTGAATAAGAGATGAAGTAGTGATGACATCTGTAACGCAAGTATACACAGAGTTTCGGAGAGGCTGTTAGAACGTCAGTTTGCTTTCATTATTTTACAAAAGCGCAATGTTTAGTTGTTATTGCAAGTGCACAGGAACAGACGCACATTCTTTATCTTTTTTGTGACTAAGCGACTAATTTATATTTTGGTTAACCAAGCCTTTTCTGGTCAACTAATCCTTTTAATACAGTATATAATGTTTCGTTTCTTGCACAGACCAATCAGTTCTATGCAAGAGACCTCAATGTATCACCAGGAGTTTATTGATATGCTTTTTTGTTTTCAAAAATAGGCAGCCCCTGACTTATACATTAAATTGATCATCAAGGAACATGGTTTCAGCTAAAAATCTTCTTTGCTGCTGTACTGAAGTCACTTGAATGGCCTGGGATGAGTTCAATTAGCAGCAAATCTTAATTTTTGGGTGAACAATCCCTTTAAACTGTTACATGCCTTCACCCTGTCTTCATAGGCTGCATGACGGTGGTCCAAGAGGAGCGTCACGGGTCACATCAGACGATCCGGGAGAGAGGAAGAACCCAGCGGCCCCAGAAGAGCTCAACATCTGCCAGACACATCCACGCGAAACCCCCCGAGGACCAGCCGTCTGTCAGCACCCGGCTGAAGAATCATCCACGGGAGAAGACCTTTTGTTCACCCTCTCCCTGCCACCGTGACAAGTTCGTCTTCCGCCGAACTTTGACCCTGAGAATGACCCACCCGTGACGCCCTGCAGACTGAAACCAAGCGTAAAGATAATAGCAAACACACCCAGCATAAACACATCCAGACTTCCCATAAACAGAGCATCGAGGCATTCTTCCTCTTCCAGATGTGTTGAAAAGTTAAGATTACAATGAGATCTGTAAAACAAACCCCAATTGTGACATTAAATGCACATACAGTGTAAGACGTTTCGAACGCCAAAATAATCAATACATAGGCTTTTACTTACAGCCCAAACGGGACCGGACTGCCGTGTGAATATCATATTCATATCCATGTGTGATGTGAACGCTGACCTTTCTGAGATCTGCATCTTGAAGTCATTTTCCAGCAGATTAATCAAAAGGGAAGCTTGAGGGAGTTGATGTGTTTATCACGGCTGCGTTTGTTTATGGATACATTGCCGGGGAGTTGCTAAGGTGTTTAGAATGGTTGCTAAGAAGATGCTCAGGTGCTGTTGTTCAGACTGGCTGCTAGGCATTCTTAATGGTTGCTAAGGAGATTGTAAAGTGCGAGCGAGTTTCTGTGGTGTTTGGAGCTGTTGGGGATCATTCACAGTAATTGCAAAGGAGTTGCTCAAGTTTTCTGTTGAGTTTTCAGAACTATGAGTGTTTCTAGGAAGGTGTTTAGAGTGGTTATGGGATGGGGGTGTTGAGGTGATTCTGATTTTTATTTTGCAAGGATACATTTAGTCAAAAGTGACAGTAAAGAAATGTATGAACTTGCAATGTCTTGTGTAAAACAAACCTTATCAAGTGCATGAATATAATGCTTTAAACAGCAAAATAACCAATAGGTTACTTTCAGCCCAAATGGGATTGGACATGAACGTCGAGCTAATATGTGTGCAACATTTACGCCGACCTTTCTGAGATCTGCATCTTAAAGTCATTTTCCAGCAGATTAATCAACAGTGAAGCATTTATCACGGCTGCGCTTGTTTACGGATACGTGTTACCTTTATCACGTCCCTTTGTGCTTAATTAACCAGCGGCATTTTCACTTTCATTACGAATCTAATTATGTGTCGTTTCAACCCGGCAATGTGGGAGATATTAAGATATTAATATCTTAAATATGAAGACAATTATAAAAGTCATCGTTCAAAGTAATTGTTGAGATAAACTTCAGGATCACAATTACTGAATATTCATAAAGCAGTTAATGAAAAAGCCGAGCATCTTAGCGATATAAAATATAGAACTGAACGAACACTTTTAATGTTTTTGATCTTGTTGAACTTTTAATGTTTTGTCTCTTTGTCTCAGAAATATTGTAAGATATTATTACAATTACAAACAACTCTTTTATGAATATGTGTGTCCATATGTAATTTATGTCTGAATTTTCAGCATTATTACTCCAGTCTTCAGTCATACTTCAGAAATAATTCAAATTTTCTTGTTTCATTAATTATTTTGGATTATTATCAATGCTGAAACCTGTCATGCTACACAATAACTGTGTGATATATTTCCATTTTCAGGATTCACAGATGAATAGAAAGTGCAGAAGAACAGCATTTATTTGAAACAGAAATATGTTGTGACATTA
>JAUMHR010000305.1:319532-331140 GCA_032361145.1 Enteromius fasciolatus
AAAAAATGTGTGCATGCGCCAACACAAAAAGTCCCACAGCTGTCCCCCCCAATGTGTGATTGACAATTTCGCCCTTGAAAAAAGGCATCTCAAAGTCTTTACTTTTTCCAAACGTTGAACTTCTGCTGATAACTTTGTATGCATTGCTCCTTAATAAGAGTCTAGAGTATGCAAAGGTGTTGTTAGTTGGTTGCACAAAAAAGCGAACAGCTTTGAAAGCATGCAAAAGAGAGCAAAATGGATCGTTAAAAGCCTAAATACATCTACCAGGTTTACACGGTTGGAGAGCCTCTATCGAGTTAATACAAGAGATGGCCAAGAATGATCTTTATCACCCTATCATCAGGTCTGACTCTTAAGAATAATGTTGAATTCTTAGGATTTTGACATCAATCAAAGAAAAGACAAAACCTTATGTTAGTTCTACCGTTCCTTTCGATACTAGACCGTTTCATTCTTAACTTTAAAGAGTCTCAGATTCTGAGATGGCTTCACATTGACTGATTAAAAGAAGTGATTGTGGAACTATTTCCAAATTTGAGCAGAACTTTGGTGATATTTGATTAAAAAGTATTGCAAAATGACTGCGTTTCCATTATTCCATTTCCATTAACCGATGTTATGCAACTACAATGTAACCTTTAGTCTCTCATGAGACGTCACAGCAACAGGTTTTTGGTTATGTTTATAAAAAGCAGGTGAATGTGTTTATCTTTCCAGAAGCAGCACAGAGAGATACTTCAGAAACATGTGTAATGTGGCTGGAATAAACATAGGCATAAACAACGAGACGCCACAATCAGCTTCAGAGTCGTATCAGAGCCGTGTGCAGTTTAAACTGTCCAAGCATTAATGACTCCAGAACGACCACGACATATTAAGTGTTTCTTGGAGGTTATAGTACATTGAAGAACGAGCATATGACTTTATACATACGGCACGTGACAAGTTTTTTTTTTTTTAAATTGATGCGTTTCCATTAGACATATTTTCAATTCGTAATTTTAATTTGTGCATTTTGAAGGGTAATGGAAACACGGCTACTGAACGCAGTATGGCAGTAAATAAGCAGGACAATTATGTACAGGCAACTACTGAGGGCATTTATTAAATATTACACACAGAATAAATAACAGAATAAAACGAGAGGCAGAAAACTGATGCTTACAAGCGAGCGATTAGTCACACTGTACCATCAACTGATCAATAAACAGTGATTCAGAAATATGAACATATTCACACCGCCAAGAAATACCAACACTTCAAACATCTCTCCTCCATCACATCATTACACTGATTACTGTTAGTCTGTGTCCCTCTGAAATCTGACATCTGTCTGCAGTCCAGGCCGTTCATGTCCATAAACACAATCGGCTGTAGTTTACAAACTACATGATTTATCTGGAAATTTTTTAAGACTGACAATAAAAATCACATCATATAAATCAACATGGCACAAAAGTGATGTAACAGTAATTATTTTACAGTTGAACCCATCATGCAGCAAACAGTGTGACATGTGCAGAAAACATCTCATAAGTGCTGATATCAGTGTGTAGAAATCCATGCAAACTCATTCCAGGTGTATAAAGTGCTCAAACACACCAGACAGAGACAGCAGTGCAATTTAGCTTTAACACACACACACACACACACACACACACACAGGTTTCTCTGGCCTTCAGTAGGGGATCTGGTTCTGATAATACTGGATCATGTCATACGTCTTGCTCCTGGAAAAAAATGAACACTTATTTACTTATTATTATGCACAGTTGTTTTGTACTGAAACGTGTCGCGGGGAACAACATGTACTAATGTGTGTGAGAGACACTGACCTGCTGCTCAGGAAACAGTTCTGAATGACTTTGATGATAAAAGCTGCTGCTTCCTTCTCACTCACTCCAGGGTTAAAACGCTGCCTACAACACACACCATTCACTTCTAATCAACTAACTATTCATTCATTAAACTATCTGTCCATCCAATTATCATTTAATGCCACACCACCATTAAAGGCTGAATTCACATTAAATTACAAATAATCATAGCAATATTTCTCTACAAACTAAATAAATCAAACTAAAACTAAATAAATAGTCATAGTAATATTTCAATTAATTGCACACAGTAATTTAACAATATTATCTCAACAAACTAAATAAATAAAAATAAAAATAATGATACAGAAATGTACAATAACCGTTATTTGAAATGTCAAATTTGTTAAAATTTCTAATATATTTCTAAGACAAAATAAAGTAAAAGCCTAATATTCAATTCAATATAAAAGCCTATAATTCAATCACCTAATCATTTACAATACATTTATAAATAAATAAATAACATAAAACACCTTTGTCTCCAATAAAAAAAAAATTATTATGTTTTGTGCATTACTGAAGATTATTTTGCTCTGTTATGGTGTTTTCTTAATAATTCTGTACTGTAATCAAAACAATGAACAAGGATTTATTTATTTATAGCTCGATTTTTCTAGATATATATATTTTTTTTTAATATAAATCTAATGTTTTCCATTACAAATCAAATATAAACCTCATTTCCCATCTGCTTAGTTGTTGTGAACTCACTTGAGCAGTTTGATGGTCTGACCGCGGAAGCAGGGCAGTCCTGTATCCAGCATCAGTGTTACCAACGCAACCACAGCATCCATATACGGCCTGCAGCGTAACAGAGATGCACTCAGTCTCTCAGTTTCTAACACAAACGCACACACACACACACACCCTTCCTTCACCTGACGGCCAGGTATCCACGCACACACATCTCCATGAACCACTTGAAGGGCGTGGCCTCCATCTTCCCGCCCATGATCATCACCATCTCATCGGTCAGTTTGATGTCCGGCTCCCAGCCCAGATTCCCACCCGGAGAACTCTCGAACATGAAGCCGAAATCTGAAACACACACGCTCATTAGAAACACACATGATGAACTCAGAACCGAGGTTTACTGTCTCACCGATGTGGATGAGGTGTCCCTGTCTGTCCAGCATGATGTTTCCGTTGTGTCTGTCCTTGATCTGCAGCAGGAAGAGCAGCAGACTGTATGCAGCCATGCTACGGATGAAGTTATACCTCGCCTGATGAACACACACGAGAGAGACACTGAGCAAAAACATCCCAAAAAATACTAAAGACTTGAGGCCTTCATTCTTAACAGCAGGCTTCACTTTAGATAAAAATGTAAAACATATAGATGTAAATGAAAAAGTAACTAAATGTATGATATTCAAAAGCCCCTAGCTCTAGTTTTGTTTTTAATTACTGTAAACTAAAAAAAAGGAGTTTAAATAAAAAAAACACCAATGAATGAACCAATGAATCTGCATGCTCTATTTCCAGTTATTGGTGAATTAACAAAACAAAACTCAATTTCTAGCTTATTACATTTTTGTAAATGTACTTACATTTACATTTTTTACCTAAAAAAATACATCGAGTAACTTAAATGTCTGTGTTGTATGATTTTTAATCATGTTTAAATCACATTGGGACCTCTAGTGGACAGGTTTAGAACTACTCAAATTGTTTTTCCAGATCTAGAACACACTTTTAAAATGTGGTTTTAAAACTTTTAAAAAGTTTTCCAAGTCTGGATCTTTAAAATGAACAAATGAAATAATAAAAAAATAGAAATATTAAACTGACAAAAATTAAAATAGGAAATATACTGATTTATAGTATAATTATAAAGCTAAGTGTGTATGATTTTAAATCATTTTAAATAATGATTACCCCCTAACTGGCTATTCTCACCTTCTGGAAGGCCAGAGTGGATTCGTCTCCGTACTGGTTCCGGAAATAATCATACATCCCAAAATCTGTCTGTCGTCCCAGCTGATCTCTGGACTTACAGTCTGGGATGCACTCGATAACACCACACTGTGAGAAAAACACAGGACCTTCACATTAAACAACCAGATTAAACATTCAGATAAAAGAACAACTTCAGTGTGAAATCTAAAGCTGCATCTCAAATATTACACAGCAGATCAGCAGCAGCAAATACAATCACGTGCTGCTTCACGGAGACTTACAAACAATAAGCATGGGCTGTCCTACGCAAGATTAGTCACAGGAAAAAAGATAAGTCTTTTAAGTCTGAACACATCTCTCCGCAAAGTCACTAGCACAACCACGAAAGCATTATGCCTCCACCTGCCCAAAATGAAAGCTAAATTATGATTAAAAATTGGTGGGGGGAAAAATATACAAACAAACAAAAACTGTCTGATGCCAGAAAACCTAAAGTAAATAAAAAAATAAAATAAATAATGTTAAATAATAAACACACACACACACACATATATATATAGTAATTATTTGCAACATTAAACATATTAAATAAGATCAAATAGCTCACCCCTGGTGCAGTAGCTACTACTCTATATGGAAAAACAAACAGATCGAGTCCCACCAGCTGGAAAATATTCTTAAACAGACCGATGATCTGCAACGCCAACATATCCTGGAGAGAGGACATCCAAAAGATAAATAAATAAAGAGAAAAAAACGTCTGAATCAATAAATCCAACACTTTCCACTTAAATATACATTTTTACATCATACACTTTCTTTTTTGCCCATGTAACAGATTTATCATATCAGGTAACCCTTTAACAGTCACCCCATCTTTAACATTTCAGCGTTTGTTTTTGCTGTGCACTATGGTTTCAGTGTTTAACGTGAGGGTTACCTGTCTGCAGTCATCTCCCACTTTAAAGATGGCCGCCTGCCAGCAGATCTTCTGTGCTTCTTCTCCATTCTGAGCTTCATCCAGCGAGTCTGAGCGACACAGCAAACCTACAAACACACACAGGACATTTATTTTAATTAAAGCTTAATTTAGAAGTATTGTTTAGTCCTAGTTCATGTTTACTTATGTTAACTAATAAACCTTATTAGAAATGGTTACCCTTTCACTTCATCTGTTTTGTATGGGGTGTCTCCACCATGTGATAAACAACAACAACCCACAATTCTTTTTTTTTTTTTTCAGAAATGCAAGATATAAACCAAGAAGTCTGAATTGTGAGAAGTAACTAGAAAAAGAAAATGTTCTTAATTTTTTTACATTTTTCACACTGGTAACAAAAATGGCGAGAATTTAATTTTGACTTTATCCTTCTGATTCCAAGATTGTATCTCAAAATTATTTATGATAATATAATTACAGAATGATATTGTGCATACCCTCTTTCTCCAGTTCACTCACTCCACAGCGTTTCACCTTGAATTTGGCCAGATACGGTGCTTTGGCAGCACTGAGAGAGAAAACACACACAGATTACTGCCGTTACTGTGTATCAAACACACATACGACGCTGTATGAGTGCTGATCGTACCTCTGCATCGGTGTTCCTGATTTATAATCAATGTCCAGCACTATAGCTTCAGGGTTACTGGGCAGATAACATCCTGAGAAACACAAATGCAATTAAAATCATGAAAAGGGGCTGTAATATCACCGATCTGATTATGAAGAGATACACTCAGACCTGGCTGGACTTTGATATCAGACAGAGCTCTCAGACACGCTCTCTTCCGCTCGTCTCCTTTAGGAATCGGTCTGAAACACGGAAAACACAGATTTCAGCTTCAAAGATAAACAATCAGCGCCATCTTGAGCCTGAATCAGGAGGTGCTGTGGATGAGATGTTTCCAGTACTTTATAATGGCTGAGACATTGGTGATCTTGTTGAAGAAGTCAAACTCGCGCTGGTAAAAGTCTTTAGCTGGACCCGAGAGAGAACCGATGATCTCTTCAACCAGCTGCTCCAGAAGATCCCCGATATCAGCTACCAAACACAGAATAAACACCACAGCAAACATCAGCGAAGAGCACAATGGAAACATTGACCGAATACATCCAGAGGAAATCAAAGTCTTCTGTATAATTTATATTTAAGTGTAATCGATTATTGAAAAATGTAGTAAACAATAATAATAAATCAATAAACAAAAAGAAAAAGCAACATTTCCCATGATGTGTTAAAATAATAAAAAAATAAAAATAATGTAATTTAATAAAAACTGCAGAATACTCCAAGACATAATTTGTTTGCGCAGACGCTAATGTAGTTCTTGTTCTCTGTAAGAATATGATTTAAAGCTCATTATCGTGTTTACGGTCTTTCTGGTGTCCCTCCTCATCTGTGTAGATGTTGGTCTTCATGTTCCAGATGAACTGATGAGCCAGAAGCTGAGATTTCTGTGCCGCCCAGAGGATGTATTCTCTCACGTACCCCATCTACTCAACATCACACAACAGCATCATTAGTGCACTCACCTGACAGAGCAGAGAAAACCCCTTACAGGAAACTTTCTGCAAACTTCCTTTGTGTGGTTTATTAGCTTCTTGCCTGTGGTGACCTCAATTTAGGTCCCATGAGTCTGTGTGTATTGAGGTTTAAGTTCCCAGCAGAATAGAAAAACACACACACACTGTACCTTATCATAACGGAGGGCCTGAACAATTTGTGGGATGTAAAACAGAATAGCATCCTGTTGAAAGTATTGGAGAGAAATCTGCATTAATAAAAGCACTCAAACTCATCACAGATAAAGACGTACAATAACATGAGCGTAATGCGTACGGGAGGGAAGGAGCGCAGGACTTTGACGGCGTACTGAGCGGTCAGCGGATGCGGAGGATACATGCTGGAGAAATACGAGAGTCCTGTGGGAGGATCAGCCGGAGCCCAACACAAGATATGACTCAACTCCGGAGAATCAGCGTCGATCGTGTGCCACGTCACCAGAAACTACACACACCACAGGATAGATGCGTTTTCAATAAACAAATAAATATATAAATAATTAAAATACATTTTTAAAAGAACTTATAATGAATAATTAATTAGACTAAAATAGAAAAAGAAAATATTAATATAACACTACATTTAGATAAACTATAAAATATATAATTGTATTATTTATTAATTATGTTTTTTATTTCAATTATTACATTTGTATTTATTTATTTTAATTTTATTTAATTCATTTAATTGGTAAAATATTTACTCAATTGGCTAAAATAAATATTTTAAAGATAAATTAAGTACTAATATGAACAGAAAACAAATTATGTAACAAAAGGAACAAAATATATTTTTGAATTTATATTTTACACATTTTTAAAAGATTTATAAGATGAGGTTTTCTTTGCTATCCCATTTGATCAGTTGGTTGTGTTGAGTTCTGGATGTTTACCTTCACAGCCTCAGGAACATCACTGACGGCCCCCGGGTCCAGACGAACCAGGCGGGTCACTTCTGAGAAAATGGCCTCTGTGTTCTTAAATCTGGAAAACATTGAGTAGTAAGAGAGCAGACATGTGTGGTGTGGTGTTTTATCTGTGCTCTCATGCATTACTTGCAAACTTATGAGGGTGAGGGATGTTAATAACAGAATGATTAACACATAATACTAATATCAGAAGTTGAAACACATCAGTTAACCATAATTGTAAAAATGTCTGAAGGCTTAAGCACAAATAAAAAAAACTAATATATATATATATATATATATATATTATTATTATACAAATGGTTGTATACATATGTATGAATCCTAACTAGTTTTATATTATATTACATATTCAGTGTGTTATTACATTCATTTCTGTAGCTCAATTTAAATGTTTTGTAGAAATAAGTCTCTTCTGCTCACCAATGCTGCATTTATTTGATTAAATATAGAGTAATATATTTCTATGTGAACATTCAGATGAATTGTCTGCATCATTTCTCCAGTCTTCAGAGTCACATGATTCTCAGAAATCATTCTAATATACTGATTTACTGCTTAAGAAACATTTCACTTGTGCTGCTCAAGATTTTTGATGCATTTTAATTTTCTAAACTCTCTATTCTAAATAGAAAGTAAAAAAAGAAAAAAACAATTGTAACATTTTAAGTGTCTTTACTCTCATGTTTTTATCAATTTAGTGCATCCTTACAGAATAAAAATATACCTTTTTTTTTCAAAACATCAAGTGACTAAACACATAAAACACAAAGTAAAAGTCCCTCACCTGGCCGGCAGCTGTAGGGCGAGGTACGGTGAGATGCTCCACGCTAGATTGACGTTGTCCTTCCACTGTTTCTCGGTCAGGCTGATGTACTTTGACCTCCAGTTGCTGATGCTGGTCTCCACAGACTGCTCCGCAGAGATCTGCAGCTCCTGGCTGCCCAGAGGATTGTACCACGTGGTCAGACGCTCCACCTCACTCGCCTAACAACACACAGGCACATATTCAGCTTACTAACATTTACTTCATCTGAAAACTGGTTACTGTAATCTCACCAGCAGGGCCAGCAGCAGCGTTCGGCGCTTCATGAAGTATTTATGCAGCTGAGTTCCTCTGTTCGTCTTCTTTGACAGACCTGACGAGAAGCACATGACCAACAATATCTTAAAATACAATAAAATACCAACATTTTTAAGTAAATAAAAATGTGAAAATACACTGGAATTAAAAAAAAAGGATAATTTCAAATATTAATACTATTAGATGAATATATTTATATTTGATACATACAAAAATAAATATCCTGACGTGAAAATATTGGACAACAGGGGCCTTCAGGTTGAGAAGCACTGAAATACAGGCTTAAATGATCACTAATCACACTATCACAACTAAATAAAAGCTTTGGGTCCACTTTAAAGTCCAGTGACGATGTCAAAATAAACACTATCAAAAGATGAAATACTTTTTTTACTTGTATGTCAAGGTGTGACCTTTAAACGTGCAAACGTGTCATTAAATGACTGAAATGTGACCCTGGTCCACAAAACCAGTCATGAGGGTCAAGTTTGTAAAATTAAGATAATAATGATCTTTCTATTGATGTATGGTTTGTTAGGATAGGACAATATTGGGCTGAAATAAAACTATCTGAAAATCTCAAATCTGAGGTTTCAAAAAAAATAAAATAAATAAATAAAAATAGAAAAAAAAAAAAAAAATCACCTTTAAGGTTGTCCAAATGTGACCCTGGAGCACAAACCAGTCTTAAGTCGCAGGGGTATATTTGTAGCAATAGCCAAAAATAAAAATGTACGAGTCAACTTTTGGACAACTTTAAAGATAATTTTCTCAATATTTAGATTTTCTAATAGCTGTGTCTCAGACAAATATTGTCATATCTTAACAAACCAGACATCAATGGACAGATTATCTATTCAGTTTTACAGTATATGTATACTTTTGTATTATGTATCAGATTAGGTATAAATCTCAAACTCGAAAAATGGACCCTTATGACTGGTTTTGGTCCGGGGTCACAAATTAAGTTCTTAGCAATGCATATTATTAATCAATGTATCAATATTTATGGCACTGTAGTAAATGTACTAAATATCTTCATGGAACATGATCTTTACTGAACATCCTAATGATTTTTTAAATTAAAGTTGGACCCTTAGGACTATTTTTGTGCACCAGGGACATGTTTGATTTTAGTATGAAGACGAAGAGTGCTCCTCTCATCCTCTTTGCACTTACAAACAGAAACCCAAAAGCCTGATGAAGAGAATAAAAGCCGTGTGAGGACCTGATTTCTTTGAGAGCGTGGAGACTCCGCTGGACAGAGGGTAGGTGTTGATCCAGCCCTGTGTGGCCTGCTGTCTGGAGCCCACCGCCGCATCCAGACTGCTCCGAGAGTCCGTCACCGCCATCACAGACAGACTGTTCACCGACACGTCCTGAGGATCTGACACACAACACACATTAAACCATTCAATTCACGTGTACTGTATAGAGCTTCTCACGATGCAAATCACTGCAAGGCAGCTTTACAGAAAATTAAAGATTCTACGTTATATTTAGTAGTAAGTTTGATGTCCATAGAACAGAAATGCACAGTAAAAACTATCTAGGTGGTTAATGTCATGTAGTCAAACAGACAGTGAACACGACTCAAATTTGCAATAACACTTATAGCAAAATATGGTAGTTTTGTATGTTGCAGTCAAAAATAATAATGAACTAAAATTAGGAAGGACACTGCTGAAGCTGCTTCATATCACAAACTCAACGAATACACCATTAACAGTACACCTACGAAGTGTATTTGGGCTGAAGATCACAGAGGTGTGTTATGATGGAGTTTGTTCACCTGGAGGGACGAGTTGAGTAGCGGTGAGATATTTCTTATCCGACAGCAGACATGCGTAGAACTTGATCATGATGCTGATGTCTTCACGCAGGCGTTTCTCCGGCTGCGTGGGGAACCGTGGAGCAACACTAAACACACACACAGCAGTCAGATACCTGCATGAGAAACTCAATACTCCTCCTGTTTTGTGCTGATGTTCACACCTGAAGTAATCAAAGGCGGTAGAGTAGATCTTCTCTCTCAGGACGTTACGGATTGTGGAGTTAGTGACCACATCAGCATGAAGAAGCGTGAGACCGAGAGTCAGCAGCCTAAAACACACACACACACACACACAAACAAGTACGTGACATACAACACCAAATACTAAATATTGATTATTACTACTATTATAATTCTCAAATTTGTGCTAAATAGGAAATAAAATAATTACTCATTTTTGTGGTAACATAATTATGCATGTATTGACAGTTATTGTTATTTCTCTACATGACAGGTAGAGCTTGCCGGAAAAAAAGAGTTTGTTTTGTTTTCATGCTAAAACCACTGATGTAAAGTCTCGATTATAATGCCTAAAAAAATTATAAACTGTTCTTAACTTGTTTAGTCCAATTCCCCACACATAACACTTATTCATTTTACTAACACGTCGATTCCTAAAAATTACAAAATGTTCACGTTGAATTTTATTTTTGTTACATGACCACATCATAACTTACAAATATTCATTCATTTTTACATTTCATTCATTTTCATGCCACTTTATATTGCGTAAAGCAGTACATAATAGTTTCCACATACTAAATGCTAAGCATATTGTTATTATTGCAGAAAACCGCAACAACACTAATTTTGATGCATTCCATTTCGTGCAGCATCAGATTTAAACAGGCACAATTTTTGTCAGTGAAAAAGCCCTGGCAACAGAATGAAAGCCTATTAACAAGAAATGCATCATATTGTGGTGTGATATTGGTAAGGTGGATTAAATATTGCAGTTATAATGGTTTTCAGTTTTATTTTTTCCCCATAGTGTTTTCAGCATCACCTGAATCGGGGTCCTATAGCAGCTACGTGTCGATTCAGGCAGCTCTTGGGTCCGCCGACGCTGAGAGACAGCGCCCTCTGCAGGACACCGGTGAAGATCTCCACCTGATCCGCACTGCAGTACTTGGCGATTTCAAATCTCTGCACTAGGAACTAAACACACACACAAAAAACATAATGACATGACCATTCTGACATTTCAGAAAAATCATCCAGGGTCCTGCACATTCTTTAGTTGTCAGCATATTCATGTTTTCAAACTGAGAACAACTGAGAGGCTCAATGTTGAAAACATTCACTAATGCTGAAGAAACAAACATGAACCATTAAAAACTTTTGAACAGGACGAAAGTTGGTGTAAGTTGTTTAAACATCTTTTCCACTCTTCCCATTATTTTTCCCACTTAGAAC
>JAUMHR010000305.1:345658-356987 GCA_032361145.1 Enteromius fasciolatus
TTCCCAAAGCGTCTATAGACGCAGTGTCTCGTTCCTTCAAGGAACTGGGGTTATATACATAACCCAGAGACGTTTTACACCCATTTTATGTGATATTACCATGATTGCACGTGCAGTTTATGTGGTTTCTCTATAAAAGGTTGGATAAAATCTTAAGTTAAATTAATAAAAATGTGAACATGGTATATGAGCATTGCATGCTATATTTCAGAGAAATGTTTATGTAATGTCTAAGTAAATTTGTCAATTGTTCAGTATTCCCAATTGTGCTTGTTTCCATAGGATGTGGTTCGTTACAGTTATAGTTGTAGCCTCTCTCCTGAGCAGCCCCGCTCTAGCTGGGGTCAAAGACCTCAGCTCACACTTTGACGGAAAAGAGAAGGAAAAGATGGTGGATGCCCGTGGACTTTCTCCAGATAGAGAGAACACAGACATGGAGTCCATTCCCCTGGACTTCCATCGGGAGAACACGGTCACGAACGACCTACCTCTGGAGGGGCTAGAAGATGAAGACTATATCGATTTTGATAAGATCTTGGCAGAAGGAGAGGATGACTACAGCGAAGGCGACCATATAGACGAGATCTCCACCCCTGCTCCTGACCTGGACCTCTTTGGGGAGCCCAGTGACCCCAAAATACGGCGTGCACGGCTGTTGCAGCTTTTCCACGGGCGAACTCGCCTACAGCGCATCAATGTTGTTAACGCGCGATTCGGGTGTCGGCTTTATCGGAAACTGCGCAATCGACTTAACCAGACAGACAACATTCTGCTGGCTCCTGTCGGGATCTCCATTGCGATGGGAATGATGGCTCTAGGAGCCGGCCCAACCACTCAGGAACAACTCTACCAAACTCTTGGATTTGGCGAATTCATAAACGCCAGCACTCATTACGATAACTCGACCGTGCACAAGCTATTCCGCAAACTCACTCACAGACTCTTCCGACGGAACTTCGGCTACAACTTGCGCTCTGTTAATGACCTGTACGTGAAACGTAACATGCAAATACAGGAGGCATTCCGCAGTGATGCAAAGACGTACTACTTTGCAGAGCCACAGTCTGTGGACTTTGCCGACCCGGCCTTCCTTGTGAAGGCGAACCAGCGCATTCAGAAGATCACCAAAGGTTTGATAAAGGAGCCGCTGAAGAGCGTAGACCCAAACATGGCAGTGATGCTCCTGAACTATCTCTACTTCAAAGGTGGATCAATTCTATCCTATTCAAATTCTTAAAACTCTTTAGAACTAATGGATTAATCCTTTATTTAAACCGTCTGTGCTCAATCCTAAAGCAAGTAATAATGTGTGTACTACCACTGACTTTAATATTGAACATTTAGCTTGATCTAAGCTTGACTCAGTCCTGAAAGGTCCCTGTTGTGCAGAGTTTAGCTAAAGTTTCTAGTATGCCCAGTAAAACCTTGATTAGCTTGGGTAAGGTGTTTTTAATTGTGGTTGAAGTTAAACTACTGGTCCTCCAGGAGCAGGATTGGACATCCCTGGCCTGACTAAGTAGACTAGGTCAATTAGCAAACTTCACAGTCACATTGAGGCTGGTCAAACAAGCATGATAGAGCATTGTTTCTTCTGAAGCTGGTTCCCCAGCCACAATTGTTACAACAAGTTTTACTGGAAAAAGTCGTAGCTAGGCTGGGCTAAAACTAAACTCTGCAGTAAGATGGCAACCCAAGAGCAGGACCTAATAGCCCCGCTGAAGAGATATGGTAAATGGGAACTTCTGTCTCAAAAAAGGCTGTTCAATCCTCTTCCTGAAGGGTCCATTTCCTGCAGAGTTTAGAGCTAATACACATCCCTGGAAGACCTTGATAAGCTGGTTCAAGTGCATTTAATTAGGACTGGAGCTAAACTCTGCTGGATGCCATCCAAGAGAAGGGTAGTCCACCCCAGCTGCAAATCTTAATCTTGTTTGAGATGCATCAGCATTGTTCAGACCGATCGGCATTCAACATCATAGTACCACAAGAGTGATTGGAGATTAGATGACTCTTTATGCTTTTAAATTGCTCTCACGGTACTTAGAGGTCATATGCCGCAGTATGTGCAGCACCAATGCATCTTGAACAAGCCTCTTTAAAAATTCTTTATAAATTAAATATTTAAATATGAAGTAAATTATATATTAAATATTAAATAAAAAATTAAAAATACTTCCAGGCAGGTGTGTTAGTGCTAAAGCCTGCAGGAAATTGGTTATGACCCTGAGGACCTTGATTCGCTGGTTGAGATGCGTTGGATGATGGCCCTTCTAAGAGAAGAGTTGGCTACTCCAGCTGTAGATCTTCGGTCTCAACCGGGGGGTCTCCCCCCAACTCCTGAAGGGCTAATGTCCTGCAGACTTCAACACTAGTACTTGACCTTGATTAGCTAGTCTTGCTACCCCTTGAGTGTAGCTCCAACACATGTGCACAAAGGATTATTATCATCCTGAAGACATTTGGGCTTGTTCGAAATGCACTGGAACTGCATGGACTGCTTGGCATATTGGAGATTGGAGAACATTGGTATGTCATATGCTGATCAATCAGTGTGGCTCCAATTCATCTCAAACAAGCCTCTTCTGTCTCAACCAGGGATGTCCACTCCCACTCCTGGAGGGCCAATGTCCTGCAGACTGCTTAACTAGCAAACAGGAACATCTATTTCAACCAGGGGTGTCCAATCTTGTTCCTGAAGAATCGCTTTCTTGCATCTCGAACAAGCTCCAACATACATACCTTAAAGTTTCTAAGTATTCTCAAGACCCTGATTAGCTTGTTTAGGTGTATTTAATGGCTGGTGCAAAACTCTGCAGGAAGGTGGTCCTCCAGAAGCAGAACTATACACCCCCTGCTTTAAACAGATTAGAAATCCAAAGGAATAATATTGCATGCAGCTCTCAAGTAACACCACAATGTGATGTTTTCACTGGCACAACAAATGCAGGTACGTGGGAGCAGAAGTTCCCTAAGGAAATGACACACTACCGTCAATTCCGTGTCAGTGAGAAAAAGCAGGTGCGTGTTCCCATGATGCAGAACAAAGGAAGTTATCTGGCAGCGGCCGACCACGAGCTCAACTGCGACATACTGCAGCTGCCCTACACCGGAAACATCAGCATGATCATCGCTGTTCCACAGAAACTTTCTGGCATGAGATCCCTGGAGCAGGAGATCTCCCCAACCCTGATCAGCAAGTGGCTTAACAACATGACCAACAGGTAAAGCACTAGCCGCAGACTTGAGACCAAGTTGCAAAAGAGGTCAGCAAGGCCCTTTAATGTCCCGACTCAGTGGCTTGAAATGATTAACATGATTTCCCCAGGTTGGACAAGTTCCTGGATCAATATCCTTGTTGGTTTCAGACTTCTCAGATTCTAGACCAGGGGTAGGCAATGTTGGTCCTGGAGTGCCAATGTCCTGCAGAGTTTAGCTCCAACCCAGAAACAAAACCTCACCTGCCTGTAGCCTTGAAGACCTTGATTAGCTTGTTCAGGTGTGTTTGATTAGGGTTGGAGTGAAACTGCAGGACATCGGCAATTTAGGACTGACGTTGCCTACCCCTGTTCTAGACATTAGTTTAGGGTTAACCAATATCCTAATTACCTAGTCATTTCCCTGAATTTCCACATTAAGTGGCATGTTATGATTGGGAATACAGTTCAGTCTATGCTTTAGGGTTATGGTTTAGTGTTAGGTATTCAAGAACTGCATCCTAGTTGTCTAAATCACCCTCCCATTGTCTTTTCGGCTTTGCATGGTCTGTGTTAGGACTCGTGAGGTGGTTTTCCCTCGATTTAAGCTGGAGCAGAACTATGACTTAATTGATCACCTGAAAGAAATGGGGCTGACGGATCCATTTACTGAAAAGGGCGACTTCTCTCCAATGACTTCTGAAAAGGTCATCATCAATTGGGTAAGAGAGCAACAA
The DNA here is from genome assembly GCA_032361145.1 of Enteromius fasciolatus. Lineage (NCBI taxonomy): Eukaryota > Metazoa > Chordata > Actinopteri > Cypriniformes > Cyprinidae > Enteromius > Enteromius fasciolatus. The sequence goes on from JAUMHR010000305.1 coordinate 349,590, forward strand.
ATATGTGCCAAACCAATTTAACTCATGATTTGTTAAACAAGCCTTTTTACTGCTACATTGAGGGCACTTTAGTTCGCCTATGCCTAATCTCTTACAAAAACATACTCTTTGACCTTTCGTTGCACTATCATAACCTTCTATTCCTGTAACCTCTTTCCTCTTCTCTCTCAGTTTAAGCATCAGGGCACCATTACAGTGAATGAAGAAGGTACGGAGGCCGCAGCAATGACGCACATCGGATTCATGCCTTTATCAACACAGACGCGTTTCATTGTTGACCGCCCCTTCCTCTTCCTCATCTACGAGCATCGTACAGGCTGTGTTGTGTTCATGGGACGTGTGGTAGACCCTTCACAAAGCTAATCAGATACACATACAAAATACAGCAGCACAATGACCCATGCATCACAGTATAACAATGATCCTAAAAGTGGATGAGAATGATGGTTGTTTTGTTTTATCAAGTGAAGTGAGTTTTGTAAAGAAATGCTAGTGAAACACTGATAAACATCTGTGTATTTTTGAAGCAGAACATGCTAAATAAAATGAATCAGAGGACTGGTTTATTGAATTAATCCGTTCAAAGGGTGAATAAAAACAACGCTGGAGTACACTAACAACATGGCAGAACATTTTGCAAGACAAGTAAATATTTGTCAGAGAAGTTAAAGTCTAACCACAGGCTCTCAAGATCTAATTACAATTCTGTACAGACATGAATAATAAAGCACCCAACAAGAGCAGAAAGAGCTTTTGCATTTGAATTTTTTTTTATAGTATCAGATTACAAAAAGGAGCAAGATTTGTCCAACTTTATGTGCAAAACTTTGTTTAGCTACTTTCATGCTTTTGCCAAATTTACTCTTTGAACTTTAAAAGCATTTTAGCCCTGAGAGAATTCATAAATCATTTAAATAGCGTGAACAGGAAAACATTTTTTATTTGCATTACCATTTGCATATTATATAAGATGTGAAACATGCTTCGAAGAAAATACTGCTATTTTTTTTTTTTTAAGTGTTTCAATGCGATCAACAACTCAGTGATCGCTTTTGTCAAACTTACTTATATTTATTTTACAATAAAATATTTATTAATACAATTTCATACAATAATATGAACATTAGATTTATAATATGAAACATTTTTAATATTGAATTTTTCAATGGAATTTTATGACCTTTGAATGTTATAATGAATATTTTATATTAATTGTAAAATTGTAAATATTCTTTTAAATGATATACAATCAAGCGTATTAAATATTTTGTTAATAAAAATCCTTCTATATTTTTATATTGAAATCACAGAAGTTTGCAGTACCTCTTTTTAAATAAAAGGCATATAAAAAGAATGAAATGGTACTCTGATGTCTATATATGGCGTGTTTGTCTGTGTGTCTTACCACAGCGATTACGGGGATGAGGACACCTAGATTACCAGCACTGCTGGATGCCTGGAAAATAAAATAACTACATTAAAAACAATGTTCAAGAAAGAAAGAATCCTTCTTTTAATAACTCAGGTTTAAACCCGGTCAAACCAGACTGACTTTGAGGGCCGGTCCTTTATCACTGGCACGTTCGCTGGCTCTCTTGCCCTCCAGGCCGAGCTGAACGAACAGCTCCAGCAGATTGACCAGCAGCTCATCCACCAGCTGCTCCCCCTGCAGGTTAGCTGCGATATTAGCCAGGGCGTTTATCACAGCTAGAGAGCAGTGCCTGCACAAACACACACTTTATATTAAACCAGAGACGCACTAGAAGTTGATTTTAGGAATAAACAGCACAGATGTATAAATCACATAAAATATTCTGAAGAAAAATTCACGGAAATTTACTAAACACCTATTAAATACTCTGTCATTGACCTGTCCTTATGATTAATGGTGTAAATTATGACAATACACAAACTTAAATAATTTATAATTTTATAAATTGTAATATATTTACATTTAATTGTCTAAAATAACATGTCACATTAAATATTCTCTATTAAATAGACTGTCTAAATGCATACATAGACAAATAAAAAAAGCAATTGCAAAAATCAAACTAATTAAACAGCCTGTTAAATTAAAATGTACATTTATTCTAAAGCTCAGAGAGAGGCTGGAACAGGGTCATAAAAAACATCATCATTAAATGGTTTTTGGTGCTGAAAACCTTGACATAAATTATGACTGGACATAAAGAAAAGTAAAAAAGATACAATTATGTAAAATAGGACTTTTTCAAAAATCCCTGACAAATCCTGCCATCAAACATTTTTAATACAGTAAAATGCATGCATAAATGTGCATCAGGTGAGGTCTGCACGCTCTCTCTCACACACACACACACCCACCTGTATCCGTGGTCTTTGTAGTCTTTGGTGGCTGAATACACCACATTACTGGCTTTAACACTGATCTGCTGGAACAGGTTCCAGACCTCCTGATAGATGTATAGCTGTAGTTAAAACACAAATCACGTTTTAGACCCGCCAAATGCAGGTAAAAAAACTCGCACATACTGTACTCACTGTCTTCAAAACAAAACAGAAAATGAGAAGCATCATGTCTTAAATTCAAGCATGTTCTATTTATAATAATAAAATTAATAATACAGTAACATACTGTAGATTTGCCATATTTATGAGCGAAATAAGATTTAAAATGGTCTTAATAAAAAAATAATTCAATTAATTGTATAAAATGTTTTATGTTTTATATAATAGAGTTTTTCTATTTTATATAGAATTCAATTTTTTTTATTTTTTTCAAATGTCCATTAATATACTTAAAGTAAAACTTTATCCTGGCCATTATTTAATAAACATGTGACCAATTCTACATCTTGTCTACGGGTCAAAGACAAGGCTATCAAGCTTTAAAGGTGTATTAAACATGTTTTAAACAGGTTTTCCTGTACAGAATGTACAGTTTAGCGTTTTCCATTTTCTAAATAAAACCATATTAAGCTTTTATTTATAACTGGATTCACGTCACACTTTTTTTTTTTTTCAGAATCAAACTATATTTCAATCTAAGCATTGATTTTGATATTCTCATATTATAGTTTTGGTTAGTAATACTCCTGTGGTGAGTGGTGGTGAGGCTGGTGAGTGAAAAACTCATTGTTGGTGAGTTAAAAGAAAGTTCTCATTCTTTTGCATTTGCATCTTTGTTCATTTAGCTGCTCTGTGTTCACTCAAAGTTTCTAAATTACTGTATTTAAATGGACACCTCGTAATTCATTAGACACATGAGTCATGATGTTCAAGAATCGCCTGGAAATAAAGGCAGCGAGCGGCTGTAATTATGTGTGTAAACGAGGTCCTCACGTTGCCGGTAATGACCATGCAGCCCAGCTGGTCTATGATGAGCACATCGAGCTGCGAGGGCGGTTGGCAGAACTTCTGCTGCAGGATCTGTAGGATGGGCTCCATCACTCTGGGACAGTCCCTCATGGCCACAGCGATGTGTCCGAGCGCTCGGATGGTGTGATCCGGGATGAGATGAGCCTCCCTGAGGAGAAACACAGCCGCCTGGCTCAGTAAAACATCACATCACTCGGAGACAGAGCGAGCATTTGTTTCCTTACTTGTCATGTTCCTGGGAGATGTAGAGCCGGTTCGACAGGCTGGCTAAAAAGGCTTCTACTATTACAGGATCCATCGTGAGCCCAGCTTTTAGACACCTGCAGACATTTACATTTCAATCACAATCAATCTGGCCAGATTTCAGATCCTGAACGTTGTGTTTATATGCATCACACAATCCTTTACATGTGCATGAGTTATTCCTTCAGCAGAGCTTCAGTCAGCACACTCAGAATTGTGTTATTTTAGTATTATTGACATTCTATTATAGTTTTTGTTCATTTATATATATTTACTACATTCACTTAAGTTAAGTTTTTGTCTTTTTTTTAATGTCTATAAATTTTTATTCATTAGTTGTTTTGGTTATGTAGTTAAACTAGATTTTAAAATAATAAATGTTTCCTGGCTGAATGAACGTTATTTTATTTCTGCAAGCTTCAGTTTCAAATGTTAAACTATCAAACTTTTGTTGGCGGTGGACCGTGAAACTGCACGGACTCCACAGCATATTTTGTTGATCAGCGCTTCTCATTTATTATAAGTTTGAAAAGATGTTTGGCACATGCTGACTCAAACTCAGAGCAGATGCAGAGATGATGTTCATTAGAAGTGAACTTCAGAAAATGAAGAGGCAGACCTGCAGATGTTGTCGATGGAAATGTCTCGGAGCTGCTCGTACATGGACGGCTGGTCTTTCCTGTTGGACATCAGGTTAAGAGCGGACAGAGAGTGTTCATTGGTCACATTGATTTTGATCCCGCCGCCTCCTACAGGAACACATGAAAAGAGGTCAGAAGAACAAAAACAATGTCAGCAGAGCAAGAAAAAAATAATATATTTCAAATAATACTTATATTTTATATTATTCTATTTATAAAATAACATAACAACTATAACATAATTTTGTAACTTATATTTTTACTATATAAAATCATTTTTGTCTATTTAAATAATAATAATAATATAAATATCTCATAGCAAATAACCAATTTTAATAACAATATTAGCAATATTTTGTAGGGGAAATATTATTAATAATAAATTAATGTGGCCAATGAGCATTCACAGTTCACACTAATAATCAAAATAATAAAAAAACATTTTATTATATTTATATAATAATTATATTATATAAATTATATTATATTTATTATATATAAACTTTATTTTACTGATTTTATACAACATTTACTTTCATTAGGAGTACCACAGTAATGTAATGCGTTGAACTCACCTGAGCTGTACTGACTGTGATACTTATAGAGTTTGATCAGAACAGCCGATGGAATCACCAGGAAATCCTTCAGAGACGTAGTGGAGGAGTGAGCGATGACTGGGAAACGCTCACACAGACGCCCTAACCCCTGGAACACACACACACAGGTACGTGTCATTTAAGAGCTTCCTCTCACTCACACACACACACGAACAGACAGAAACAAACACACAGTCGGATGCCGCTCACCTGTAAGCAGCAGATGAGCAGAGGCATGTGAGCGATGATGACTTTACTCGAGGTTTTAGACTGAAGTTTCTCAGACAGTTTGGTGCACAGATTCTCAGCACCTGAAAGAAGACAGACAAGAGAAAACTAAATTTATTATTTTACTCCGTAATAAGCACTTTCCAGGACGCAGACACCAACTCCAAGTCAGATGTGGCACACTCATTACTGATATTAATAACAATAACAGGACGGCCAGGATATAAACTGGACGCTGAAAGTGACTCAGACTTTATTGTAAATTTGCAGCAATTTCTATATATATATTTCTATATTATAAATATATATATATAAACATTTAATGTATTTCAGTAATGGTTATTAGCTTTTTCTATTTAACCTAAATTTAGTTTTATAAATTTAATTTGAAATATATTTCATTTTAATTCGGTTCGATGCCAAGGCAACATTTTTAGTTGTTAATATTAAAAATATTTACATTTAATAATATTAGTCTTTTTTTTTTAATTACCCAACATTTCCATGATGTTTTTTCACAACAAATTTTTTTTAATTTATTTATTTATTAAATTTCATTTGATAAGTCTTATAATCTAAAAAACACAACAGCAATAAAATGTCAAATGCACATAAAAATGTCAAATAAATGTGTTTTTATTTAAAAATATTTCTAAAATATTTTGTGTATTTTCCTGTATATTTCTTTAATTACATCATTTTTTGCATATTTTTTGAAGAGTACTTTATTTATGCTTATGTTATTTACAGAAGGTACGGAACATATTCAGACCCACTCTTTGTTATATTGCAGCCATTTGCTAAAATAATTTAGTTTTTTAATATTTAAGTTTAAATTTAAGGGGGTCTGAATACGCTCCGTGCCCACTGTATTTAATCATTTGTTATTTTTTACAGTACTTACACACTCATCAGTTGTTCACAATAAAACCAGAAAGGTGCATGATCAAAACAGAGTGGGTTTTGATTTCATAGTTTACATAGATTCTTTAATTTCATAGAAATTGACGTTTAATTATAACACAATCCCACCCAGATAAATCTCCCCTGGAGTGTGACAACATGCCCCGGTGCATCCTGCTATATGACCTGGAGACGCTGCAGTGATTGACAGGATCAACAGACCTTGCTCATCTTTGACGGCCCACACCATGAGGTCCACACAAGCTGCGTTGGCATGACAACGGAGCTTGAGAGGACTGGGTTCCCCCGGCAACCGCTCCTCATGGAGAACCCTCTGGATCTCTGATTGGCTGCTGCTAAACTGCTCCAGAACGAAGTCATGAACCTCCTTAACGAAGCTCGTCTGCACATCTGACCAGAGATTGACATGAAACGATCACATATGGCAGAGGTCAAAGAGTCTAAAGACATTATCAAACACAGAAGTGCTAATTTTAGCGAAATAATGGCTGGATTTCAGCAACCTTTCATGTAATAGAGCGTGTCTCGCAGCATCTTGAACACACTGACATACAGCGGGTCACTGAAAGCTTTGTAGAAGAGATCGATGCATGGATTTGCCTTCATTAACAGAGGGAAAAAAGGAAGGGGGAAATCAGGAAGAACAAAACAAGCAAGCAAACAGGCTTAAGCATCTGGTTTGTGAATTCATTAAATATTAATGCAGCAGGTCATTAAATGAAGCGTGTGTCTTCACCTCTGTAACCTCAGACACGACAGCATCCAGAGTCTTGAGAAACGAATCGGAGACAAAATGCTTCACCTGCAGAAACAGTGAAATATTAACAGGGTGATGAATCGATATTTGGAGATTTTGGAGATCATATTTGGCCAATGACACTGACATCTCATTTTATTAAATTATACTGCTCTGACCTTGAAATAAAATTACAGCTGAATAGCAAAAAAACCTTAATATTATGTTATTTGATGGTGCAGCTAAGAAAATCTTTCCATTCCTTTTTTATTTATTGTTTTTAAATAACTTATTTTTATTAATTTTTCAAAATATGTTTATGTTTTTTCTGTTTTGTTTTATTTCTTTTAAATACAAGACAAACAGGCACTGTTTTGTAATCAGTATCTCAAAATTGGTAAGAAAAGAGTTTTGGACCATTTTGACAGAAAAACAGAATTGTTGACATTTTTGCAGATTTATTAAAGAAGAAAAACTGAAATATCACATGGTCCTAAGTAGACCCTTTGCTGTGACACTCATACATTTAACTCAGGTGCTGTCCCTTTCTTCTGAGCATCCTTGAGATGGTTCTACACCTTCATTTGAGTGCAGGGGCCTGTACCATGATGGTGGCTAAACAAACTCAGGGTTACAGGATTAGTTTTGGGTTGACAAATCCAAACCGATG